>JAODAL010019917.1:0-70766 GCA_025379985.1 Phyllomedusa bahiana | reverse complement strand
GATTAGTATGAGATAGATAGAATAGATAGATAGATGATAGATAGATAGATAGATAGATATGGAATAGATAGATAGATATGAAGATGATATGAATGAGATAGATTAGATAGATAGATAGATAGATAGATAGATAGATAGATAGATAGATAGATAGGTGGATTCTATTAAATACAACGCTGCGTTTGTCTACAGTGAAGCTTTTGACTTTATGTTGGAAGATTCTTCCAGATTTCTCCTCGGATCGGACGTTGCTCACATTTTCGTTTCTCGGCCACATTGTTATCATGAGGCGCAGACGTTTCCCTCTGGGGGCTGTGTGACAGGAAGTGGCGGCAGGTGGCACATTCCTGCATCTGGCCCTGTATATATATATACTGCAGGGCCGGGGTCTCACCTGTGCGGGGTCATGTCCGGCGCTTCCTCCGCACTGACGAGCAGATGTGCGGTTATCCTGGAATGTGCCGGACACGGCTACTGTTCACTCCGACCTCCATACGAGGCCCAGGTGTCCGGCTTCTCACAGACTGTGTCTGGCCTGGTTTTCACACAGCTTTTCTACAGTCCTGAACAGCAGAAGTGCGCACGGCTTTGGCCCCCAGGAGCCTGGGAGAGCTGGGTGACTTCCGCCGCTGGAGACCTTATTTTGCCCATATTGTTCACTACCCATTTTGGAACAGTGAGGACAGAATTTTTGAACAACTTGACAGAAGAAGACGTCTCCGGGATGAAGGAGGGCTCCTTGCATTTCATTTTTATCACGACAACTAAATAATGTATACAAATGGGGGGCAGTCATGTGAAGCCATGGGGTTCACTCTGTGCAGGAGATTTGTAGTATTCGGGGGTTAGTAATAACATACGCTTCGATGTCAGGATGTGATGTCATCAAACTTATGATGTCATCACTTAAAGAGAACCTGTCCCATAGATTTTGCCCCCTTGCTGAGGGCAGCACAAGCCAGTGTCAGACCTGCTGTTTCCAGCGCTGTGTCCCTTACTCTGTAAGATGCTGGAGTTTTCGTGTATTTAATGCTCAAATATGCAGTTTTCAGCCAGAAGAGTCATTCGAAGAGTCCTTCAAAGAGTCAGTTTTTTTCAATCCTGGCCAATCGGAGGCTAGCCCCGCCCACCTCAACTGATAAACCTATTACTTTGAATAGGTAGAAACATGTGAATAACTGTCAGTGGGCGTGGCTAGTATTTGGTGGGCGGGGCTAACACCTAATCATAGTTACATAGTACGGTTGAAAGAAGACACTTGTCCATCAAGTTCAACCAGGGGTTGAAAAAGATTTGAGGGGTAAATGCTCTAAAACTCCAGCATCTTCCAGAATAAGGGACACAGCGCTGGGAACAGCAGGTCTGACACTAGCTTGTGCTGCCTTCAGCAAGGGGGGCATCACCTATGTGACAGGTTCTCTTTAAGTAGTTAAGAGTATATTACAAGAGCAGGGATGACAGATCTGGAAAAGATCTACAATTTTGGTGACATCTCTATAAGGTGGATATTTTTTAGGTTGTGATATTTTAGCAGCAGACTCAGGAAAAGTATTGACACCTTTGAACTTGGAACTGGTGCTCTGCTATCTCTCTACACTTGTACACAGTCTAAACGATCCTTGCCCTGCAAACTGCCGTGTGTGTGTGTGTGTGTTTTCTTCCCTATTTATAGCCTGTGTGTTCTGCTTTTCTCAGATGCCCTTCCTCTCCACACTGATCAGCCACATATATGCTTTTCCTTACTGCCGCTATCTCTGATCTGTAGGGAAGGAGAGGAAAATCAAAGAGCATTAATGCAGGACGTGTTTAATGATAAATTTTAGCATTGGAGACGAAAAAAGTATTGACAACTTTGATCTTGGAGTTTGTGCTCTCCCCTTCTCCAAAAAACTTTACACAGCCTGAATTATTACCCCCCCTGAATATTTTTTTAGTTGTTCTCTTTTTTATTTAAAAAGCCTTTGTCACGCCCTTCTTAAATGTTCCCCCCCCCCCCTCCCCACTTTAGTTTTTTTCTAATCTTTCTCAATATGTATAAAAGATAGATAGAAAAAGATAGATAATAGAAGAAAATATGAATAGAAATAGAAAGATAATAGATAGATAGGGGAGGGATAGATAATAGATTAAATAGACAAAAAATAGATAAGAGAAGATGATAGATATGAATAGACAATAAATAGATAAGAGAAGATAGATAGATAGATAATAGTAGAAAATATATAGATAATAATTTAATGGATTTCTTTCTTCAGCAGCGCAGTCAGCAGATGAAGGACTTATGCAGCAAAATGGTTGGAAATGTCTGAAGAGGTTGTCTCACCAAACTGCTTCACAGAACCACCAGCAGCTTCAGATTCATGCTTGTCCTCTTACCTTTTAAAGGGTGTGGTGTTCTAATATGCAGTGTTCAGCCAGAAGAGTCATTCGAAGATTCCTTCAGAGTCAGTTTTTTTCAATCTGTCCAATCGAGGCTAGCCCCGCCCACCTAACTTGATAAACCTGAATACTTTGATATAGTAGAACATGTGAATAACTGCGGGGCGTGGCTAGTATTTGGTGGGCGGTTAATATCGATTTAATAGTACGTGAAAGAAGACACTTGTCCATCAAGTTCAACCAGTGGTTGCAAAAGATTTAGGGGTAATGCTCTAAACTCCGTTCTTACAGATAAGGGACAAAAGCTGAAACAGCAGGATGAACAGAAACTTGTGCTGCCCAGCAAAGGGGGCATCACCTAGTGACAGTTCTCTTAGTAGTAAAGAGTATTTACAAGAGCAGGGATACAGATCTGGATAAAGTCTACATATTTTGGTGAATCTCTATAAGGTTATCATTTTTTAGTTGTGAATTTTTAGCAGCAGACTTAGAAAGTATTGACACCCTTTAAATCTGGAATTGCTCTGCTGCCTCTACACTTGTACACAGTCTAAACGATCCTTGCCCTGCAAACTGCCGTGTGTGTGTTTTCTTCCCTATTTATAGCTGTCTTTTTCATGCTTCTCTCCACACTGATCAGCCACATATATCCTTTTCCTTACTGCCGCTATCTCTGATCTGTAGAGAAGGAGAGGAGATCAAAGAGACATTATATGCAGGAGCAGTAGTTTAATGGTTATAATATTTTAGTAATGGAGACAAAAAAAAGTATTGACACCTTTGATCTTGGAGCTGGTGCTCTGCTTTCTCTCAGCACTTGTACAAAGCCTGAATTATTACTCCCCTGAATATTGTCTTATGTGTGTTCTCTTTCTTATTTATAGCCTTTGTCAGCTGCCCTTCTTGAATGTTCTCCCCTCCCCATCTCCCCACTTGTAGCTTTTTCTAATCTTATATACAATATGTATATAGATAGATAGATAGATATGAGATAGTAATAGTAGATATGAGATAGATAGATAGATTGAGAGGATGATAGTAATAATAGTAGTAAATATGAATAGATAGATAGATAGATATGAGAATATAGATAGTAGACTTGTAGATAGATAGATGATAGATAGATAGATAATGTCTCAGATAGATAGATCAGAATGAGATGATATGATAGATAGATAGATAGATAGTTAGATATAGATAGATAGATAGATAGATAGATAGATATGAGATAGATAGATAGTATATGTAGTTAGATAGAAGATAGATATGAGACTTCCAGATATCGATCACTATTTAACTGGATTTCTTTATTCAGCAGCAGTCTAGCAGATGAAGGACCTTATGCACAAAATTGGTTTGGAAATGTTGAAGAGTCTAGTCTATCCAAACTGCTTCTCACAGAATCCACAGCACTTCGATTAATGCTTCCTGTCTCGACCTAGTCAGATGTGGGTGTTCTATAGCAGAGCCTTAACATATAGCTCCGGTTCACAGACTTTTATAATTGCACTGATGTGAAACAGGAGACCTTATCTCTGAGCTCTGAAACTCTCTGCTCTATAGTAAACAAAAGTAAATAGTTTCCTTTTCTTGGTAGAGATGATACACTCTGTTCTCAGCTGCCTGTGTCCTGTATGCAGACAAGTTGTGATATAGTCACTGCTCTCAGATAAGATCCAAAATTCCAGAAGGCCGGGGGTACCATAAGAACCTGTGTTCACTCAGAGAATGTAAATCTCTCTCCTCACAAAGCAATAATAAGCTATAATTATTGGGAAAAGTACCTCATTTACCATTCTCAATCATGTGAAAGCTATATCTTTGTAGTGATGACATCCCCTTTAAAAGGGATTTTGCCACAAAGCAAATCCTTCCCAGAGCCGGCTCTACTACTAACTAAGCCAGCTTAGATTAACATCCTGAAATGTATCCAGACTCTTCTCCAGAATCCGGTCACTATAACTTGTTATATTATTACATCTAGAAATGTATCCAGACCCTTCTCCAGAATCTCGGTCACTATAACTTGTTATATTATTATACTAGAAATGTATCCAGACCCTTCTCCTGAATCCCGGTCATTATAACCTTGTTATATTATTAATCTAGAAATGTCATCCAGACCCTTCTCCAGAATCCCGGTCACTATAACTTGTTATATTATTACATCTAGAAATGTCTCCAGACCCCTCTCCAGAATCACGGTCACTATTACTTGTTTTTGGATTTGATCTATAAATGTATCCAGACCCTTCCCCAGAATCCTGGTCACTATTACTTGTTATATTATTACATCTAGAAATGCATCCCGACCCTTCTCCAGAATCCTGGTCACTATAACTTGTTATATTATTACATCTAGAAATGCATCCCGACCCTTCTCCAGAATCCTGGTCACTATAACATTGTTATATTATTACATGTAGAAATGTCTCCAGACCCTTCTCCAGAATCCTGGTCACTATAACTTGTTATATTATTACATCTAGAAATGTATCCAGACCCTTCTCCAGAATCTCGGTCACTATAACCTGTTATATTATTACATCTAGAAATGTATCCAGACCCTTCTCCAGAATCCCCGTCACTATAACCTGTTATATTATTACATCTAGAAATGTTCCAGACCCTTCTCCAGAATCCGTCACTATAACTTGTTCTATTATTACATCTAGAAATGTATCCAGACCCTTCTTCAGATTCTGGTCACTATAACTTGTTATATTATTAAATCTAGAAATGTATCCAGACCCTTCTCCTGAATCCCGGTCACTAGAACTTGTTATATTATTATATCTAGAAATGCATCCAGACCCCTCTCCAGAATCCCGGTCACTATAACTTGTTCTATTATTACATCTAGAAATGTATCCAGACCCTTCTCCAGAATCCTGGTCATTATAACTTGCTATATTATTACATCTAGAAATGTATCCAGACCCTTCTCCAGAATCTATAAAGCCACCTTCAGGAACATGAATTCATCTGCATTAAAGAGGAGACACTATGGTATGGAGATATATTTAGCAAGGAAAAGGTTAAACCCATATTTCGGGCTACCCTTACACTCCCTCGTCTCTTGCGATAACCATCAGGTGGCTACACAAACATCTGCAGTAAACCGAGATCGCCCTTGGGAAGGATCGGTCATCGGGAGAATTCCCAGGCTTGGGCAGTGGACATGGGACTCTTAATATCCTAATTGATGATTAAATAATTGGCCCTGGGAGACCCTGGTGGGCTGCAGGCAGTGATCATGTGATAAGGCCAGAGGATACGAGGGATGTTGGGAGTGATTGATGATGTAGTGAAAGTAGTAGACTCGAAACAAGAGGAAAACAAAGCACAAAAATAATGTAAGTGACGTGCGGAGGCTTCACGCGGACTGAGGAGGGTCTCGGGTTTCCTTCGGTTTGGGTTCTGATTGTATTGAATGATATAAGGTTGTGGGTCATCTCTCTGAAGGTCGATAAGTGGTCTATGCAGGACTATATGTGAAAGTGTTACGAATGGCAGGAATTCCCCGTCCTTTCCATTCTCTTTGGCTTAATAGATCAGTTGAAACTGTTGCCATGCAACTTCCTCAAACAACTCATTGGACCGGTCCAAGAAACGAGGAACCATGATGGATAAGCTTGGATTGTGAATGAAGTGTAGACAATCCATGACACTCCCTAAATGGGGTTGTCTCACCATGCTGTGAGCTGAAAGCAGATTCAGATTCGTGCATGCAGTCTCGTTCTGGTCAGGCTGTGGGTGGTTCTATAGCAGGGGTTAGCATATCAGCTCAGCATTCAGAGCTTTGCTAAAAGCACTGATGTGAGAGCAGGAGATGTTATCTACAGTGCAGAGAGCTTTAGGCCCTGTTCACACGACAGATTTGAACAAGGTTATGGCCGCGGGTTCCGACGCGGTTTCCCCGACCAAAACCACGTCCAAATCGTGCCCACTCTATTAACATGGTTTCCTATGGGAAACCGCGTTAATATTCACACTTTGGGGCCGCGACCTTGCTGCGCGTGTTTGAGAACTCTCCTGTCAATTTTTGACAGGGAGTCCTCAGCACGGCGGCCACGCGGTGTCGCCACGGGTGTCACCACGGGCTTTACACGGCGGTTCCCGCGGCCAAACCTCGTCCTTACCTCGCCACAGACTCGCGTCTCCCGATGCAGGTTTGCGGCGCAGGCGCTGGGCGTGGTCGCGGCGCAAGTGGCGTGCTGGCGCAGGTTTCCCCCTACCTACTAATTTGCATGGGGCAAACCCTCGCCGCAAGCTGCGCCCAAAAGGCACGCCCCACTTGCGCTGCGACCACGCCCAGCGCCCGCGTCGGGAGACGGGAGTATGTGGCGAGGTTAGGACATGATTTGGCTGCGGGAACCGCGGCCAAACCCGCCGTGTGAACAGGGCCTTAGAGTTCAAAGTAAACAAACAAAAGAAGATTAATTACTTGTTTGAGATAACTGTTCTCAAGCAGCTCAATCTGTCGTCATCCCTGCTATCAGATAAGAATGAGCAGAGAGAGAAGCAGAGAGCAGGACGGTAACCGGAGAAACCTTTGTGCACTCAGAGCTGATACATTCTATCTTATCTCCTCAACAAAGCCAAAGAATAATGCAATATATTTGGAAAAACTCTTCAGTTACTGTTCCCTAAATGTTTAAAGCTAATCTTTGTAGTGAGACAACCCCTTTACATTGGTGAAATAAGTGCAAAGTGTTTTGATTGCAAATCCACATGCAAAAAAATTCTGATCGACTTAGCTCTCCAATTGGTTAAGGATACATACCCTGAGGAATGCAAAGCAATTATTGGAATCCAGAGATGTTTGGCCAATGCTGGCCTTCTTCATGACACATCAGTATGATTTACAGGTGTTGTCCCTAGGAGGGTGAGCGCCTCAACCTATTGGAGAGCTAAGTCAATTGGAATGTTGTCGACCTAAACTTTGCACCAGTTTCACCAATTTAAGGAGGGTCCTGGATTTTTTTTACACATTATATACTATAGGATTATAAACCCTTCCACTGAGCACCTTAAAAGATTCTCCTCAGACGAAGAGGTTCCTGACTCAGTCTTGGATTGTGAATGAGGTATTACAGAAAAATTGGTCTTTGGGGTTAAATCCCATTACGTGAACCATAAAACTAAAAAGTAGATTTCAACATGGGCCCAAGTTCTTCCATGCATCTCATATCCTGTTGTTCTAGCACTAGGTTTCCAACACCTTTTCACTGAGGACCACATCAGCATTATAGTTGTCCTCGAAGGGTCATTGGAGGGCTGGCTAAGGTACCTGAGTAGGGCTGCCAGAGCTGGACCACCACCCATGAAATACTAAACAGAGCAGTGTGGACAGTGTTGGAATGGGATGCCTGAAGCCCACCAGTGGAGATGATTCTTGGGGCGCACCAGTAGAGTTGATTCTTTGGCCCCACCAGTGGAGTGGATTCTTGGGCCCCACCAGTGGAGTTGATTCTTGGGCCCCACCAGTGGAGTTGATTCTTGGGCCCCACCAGTGGAGTTGATTCTTGGGCCCCACCAGTGGAGTTGATTCTTGGGTTCCACCAGTGGAGTTGATTCTAGAGGCCCACCAGTGGAGATGATTCTTGGTACCCACCAGTGCAGTTGATTCTTGGGTTCCACCAGTGGAGTTGATTCTAGAGGCCCACCAGTGGAGTTGATTCGTGTAGCCCACCAGTGGAGATGATTCTTGGTACCCACCAGTGCAGTTGATTCTTGGGTTCCACCAGTGGAGTTGATTCTAGAGGCCCACCAGTGGAGTTGATTCTTCGGCCCCACCAGTGGAGTTGATTCTTAGGCCCCACCAGTGGATTTGATTCTTGGCGCCCACCAGTGGAGTTGATTCTTGGTACCCACCAGTGCAGTTTATTCTTGGGTTCCACCAGTGGAGTTGATTCTAGGGGCCCACCAGTGGAGTTAATTCTGGGGGTGCACCAATGGAGATGATTCTTGGGGCCCACCAGTGGAGTTGATGCTTTGGTTCCACTGGTGGAGTTGATTGTAGGAGCCCATCAGTGGAGTTGATTCTTGGGTTCCACCAGTGGAGTTGATTCTAGAGGCCCACCAGTGGAGTTGATTCTTAGGCCCCACCAGTGGAGTTGATTCTTGGAGCCCACCAGTGGAGATGATCCTTGGTACCCACCAGTGCAGTTGATTCTTGGGTTCCACCAGTGGAGTTGATTCTAGGGGCCCACCAGTGGAGTTAATTCTGGGGGTGCACCAATGGAAATGATTCTTGGGGCCCACCAGTGGAGTTGATGCTTTGGTACCACACGTGGAGTTGATTGTAGGCTCCCAGCAGTGGAGTTGATTCTTTGGGCCCACCAGTGGAGTTGATTCTATGGGCCCACCAGTGGAGTTGATTCTTGGGGCCACCAGTGGAGTTGGTTCTTTGGGCCACCAGTGGAGTTAATTCTGGGAGTCTACCAGTGGAGATGATTCTTGGGCCCACCAGTGGAGTTGATTCTGAGAGCTCACCAGTGGACTTGATTCTGGGGGCCCACCAATGGAGTTGATTTTTGGAGCCCACCAGTGGAATTGATTCTTGGGGCCCACCAGTGGAGTTAATTCTTGGAGCCACCAGTGGAGTTGATTCTTGAAGCCCAACAGAGGAGTTGATTACTGGGGCCCAACAGTGGAGTTGTTTCTTGTAGCCCCCAAGTGGAGTTGAATCTTGGGGCCCACCAGGGGAGGTGATGACTGGGCCCCACCAGTGGAGTTGATTCTTGGGTCCCACCAGTGGAGCTGATTCTTGGGGCCCACCACTGGAGTTGATTCTTGGGTCCCACCAGTGGAGCTGATTCTTGGGGCCCACCAGTGGAGTTGATTCTTAGGGCCCACCCCACATCTTCTATTCTGCCTCTTGCCTCTTTCTCTCTGCCTTTCCCAAGGATGTATATGCAATTGAAAACCAACTCCAGATCGGCCATGCTCAGGGGTCCATCAAGATTTTCCCCTGTTGGGCCAATTCGAATCTGGGTGTGGAGGTGCGTACTATTTCTTCTAATCCAAAATAGTGCAAGTTCTCTGCACTTGTGTCATTACCTCTGCCAAGTGCTTTTCCATCCCTGCTGAAGGTGTCCAGATATAACAACGCGACAGTCTGGATTCGGCCTTGAGTTTTCTAGCACAAGAGAAATATTCCTTGCACCTCCTTGAAAGTCTTTGATCAATATCCGTCAACTTTTTCTAAATATGATGAAACCTTTGATGGAAATTGAATGAGAAACAGACCATGACAATGCCAAACCCAAAATGTCCATTATGAAGCGTAGGAGGTTTGATTAATGATTAGAGCCACTTTATAGCCTTCAGGACGTTCCCCAGCAGCTGGGTTTATCTCCCCTATGACTGCTTTATGCTACGCGGAGCTCCAGGAATGAGGCCTACACAGCAATCCGACATGTCACAACTTGATATACACAAACTCAGGTCCTACAGGCCCATGATAATCCATTTCCAAGACCAGATCTATGGACAAAGAGCCCGTTATCCCGGGAGCATGTCAAGAAGGCCCTCAAGAAACCTCAACTGGATTTATAAGGACAATGCAAAGAAGCATGACCCACTCATTCCTCCAACACGCGCCAGACTCTGCTATTCCTTAGAGCTGTCACATGGATTAGTCTGGGCTAAGCTTCCCAGATACAGGGGGTCAAAGTGTGAATATGAAAGACAAAACAGGATAGCACGTAGCAAGCCGGGGGTATTATGGATGTTCCAGGTAGTGCACGTCTCCAGAATAAAGATGTCTGATCTCAGATGGAGGATTATCCAGAAGTAAATGTAAGAAAAAGGAAATATGTGAATAGAAAACACCTACAAATTGTTACATTTTTGGACTTGAAATCTACTTTAGCAACGGGATAAAGTGTAACACTGTGAAAGTGTAAATAAAGGGATATTGTGCTTAATACTATCTATAATTTATAAAACAAGACTTTGCATAATAACTAGAAAATATAATTTGTATCTTGATTTTAAGCAAAGGAGCTTACAATCTAATTTTCTAACCATTGTGAGCAACGGAAACCAACCAATCAATCAGTGAGATATTGGACTATAGGCCGTCAGGATGATGCATTCTGAAAAATGTACAGTGTATGGGAGACATCATAGCAGCTCACTCCACTAGCTCAGTACGCTCTATAAAGTCCTCCAGCTGCTATAGATATAGGGCAGATCTCCTTCCTGTTGTGCAGTGTATGGAGACATCAAGCAGATCACCCCCATAGCTAAGCGCTCTATAATCCTCATTGTGCATAGAGATATAGGGGAGCAGGATCTCCTTTCCATTTTGTGCAGCGTATGGGAGACATCATAGCAGATCATCTCCACCCACTAGCTCAGTACTGCTCTATAACGTCCTCCATGATGATATAGAGATATAGGGAGCAGGATCTCCTCTCCTGTGTGTGCAGTGTATGGGAGACATCATAGCAGATCATCTCCACCCACTAGCTCAGTGCTGCTCTATAATGTCCTCATTGCTGCTATAGAGATATAGGGGAGCAGGATCTCCTTTCCATTTTGTGCAGTGTATGGGAGACATCATAGCAGATCATCTCCACCCACTAG
This sequence comes from Phyllomedusa bahiana, assembly GCA_025379985.1. Taxonomy (NCBI): domain Eukaryota; kingdom Metazoa; phylum Chordata; class Amphibia; order Anura; family Hylidae; genus Phyllomedusa; species Phyllomedusa bahiana. The sequence goes on along the minus strand of JAODAL010019917.1, from coordinate 59,789 downwards.
CTCAGTGCTGCTCTATAACGTCCTCCATGATGCTATAGAGATATAGGGAGCAGGATCTCCTCTTCTGTATGTACAGTATATGGGAGACATCATAGCAGCTCATCTCCACCCACTAGCTCAGTACTGCTCTATAATGTCCTCAATGCTGCTATAGAGATATAGGGGCAGGACCTCCTCTCCTGTGTGCAGTGTATGGGAGACATCATAGCAGCTCATCTCTATCCACTAGCTCAGTACTGCTCTATAATATTCTCCATGCTGCTATAGAGATATAGGGGCAGGATATCCTCTCCTGTGTGTGCAATGTATGGAAGACATCATAACAGCTCATTTCCCCCACTAGCTCATTAATGCTCTATAATGTCCTCCCTGCTGCTGCTAAAGAGATTTAGGGTGCAGGATCTCCTCTACTCTGTGTGCAGTGTATGGGAGACATCATAGCAGCTCATCTCCACCCACTATCTCAGTGCTGCTCTATAATATCCTCCATGTAGCTGCTATAGAGATATAGGGGTGGGATCTCCTCTCCTGTGTGTGCAGTGTATGGGAGACATCAGAGTAGCTGGTCTCCACCCACTAGCTCAGTGCTGCTCTATAATGTCCTCCATGCTGCTATAGAGGTATAGGGGGCAGGATCTCCTCTTCTGTGTATGCAGTGTATGGGAGACATCATAGCAACTTATCTCCCCGACTAGCTCAGTACTGCTCTATAATGTCCTCAATGCTGCTATAGAGATATAGGGGGAAGGGTCTCCTCTCCTGTGTGTGTAGTGTATGGGAGACATCATAGCAGCTCATCTCCCCGACTAGCTCAGTACTGCTCTATAGTGTCCTCCATGCTGCTATAGAGATATAGGGGGAAGGGTCTCCTCTCCTGTGTGTGTAGTGTATGGGAGACATCATAGCAGCTCATCTCCCCGACTAGCTCAGTACTGCTCTATAATGTCCTCCATGATGCTATAGAGATATGGGGGGCAGGATCTCCGCTCCTGTGTGTGCAGCGTATGGGAGACCACTATAAGGTCTTCCAATGGTGGTGTTGTAGGTTATACCTGAATCTGATCATTTTGTGGTCTCTATATGGCAGTGTTGTAGGTTATAAATTTGTTATTGATAATATATATATGAGTGATTTTGTTGGTTGGGGGAGCATAGTGAACAGCTCACTATATTTGCTATTTGCCACAGGGGCCCATAATGCTGTTATGATGGCCCTGATATTAATACTTTAAAGGTTTGCAGTAGTAAACTTCCCTATTGAATATTCAGCACCATATTTAGTTTCTGAAAGTTGTGTGAATCTAACCTAAAGCTGCAATAAATGTAACACAATTTCTGACAGTATTTCCATGATAATTCACAGTTATAGGAATAACCAAGACTGGTAGTTCCCTTTAAGTGGCAAGAGCCTAACATGCCGACATTATACGGTTAACCCTCCATGCCATTGTCTTTGCAGTTTATTCAGATGCTAGCTATTTATGCATAAACGCATAAAATAGGAAATTCTGATGTTAAAGAATGTAGATAATGGAGCAGTGATGACATCAAGGAAAAATAATATAGCACTTAACTGGGTACTCCATGCACTTGGCGGTACATAAACATTACACCCGGCAGGATCTTGGCACACAACCCTCCAAACACGTCACGTTTATTCTGCATGAACTGAACTGGGAAATTTCAATTTAATAAATAAAAATTTTAGAAACAGCAATTGGAGAGTTATAACTACAGACCTCTAATGCTACAACCAAGATGAAACACTGAAGTAAAATTTTAAAAAATTTTGTCATAGAGTACTTAAACATTGTAATTAACTACTATAATACTGCCCCATGTACAAGAAAATAAATACTATAATACGCCCCTATGACAAAATATAATATTAATACTCCCTATGTACAAAATAAAAACTAAATATGCCCCATGACAAGAATATAAACTATAATACGCCCTATGTACAAGAAAAAACTACTATAATACTGCTCCTATGTTTTAAAAATATAAATACTATAATACGCCCCCATCTACAAAATTAACTACATAAACGCCCCATGAAGAAAATAATACATACTACTGCCCCTATGTACAAAAAATTAATTAAATATAAAACTGCTCCGTAAAGAATGTAACTCTAAATTGCCCCCATGTACGGATAAACTCTTTAATACTCTCCTATGTACAAGAATATAACTATATAATACTGCTCAATTACAAAATATACTACTATAATACTGCTCCCTTGACAAAAAATAAAAAACTATAAAAATGCCCCCCGTAAAGAATATAGTACTATAATATGCTCCTATGACAAGAAAAAACTACTAAAATACTGCTCCTTTTACAAAAATAACTGCTATAAAACTGTCCCCATGTACAAGAAATAGCTAAATATAATACTGCTCCCATGTACAAATATAACTACTATAATACTGCTCCATGTACAAGAATATGCTAATAATACTGCTTTATTTTCAAGAAAAAGTAAATATATAATACTGCCCCCCATGTACAAGAAAATAACGCTAAAACTGCCCTTGACAAGAAGAACACATAAACTGTCCTAGTACAAGAATATAACCTTTACAATACTGCCCCTTTTTGTACAAATATAATTACATAATACTGCCCCCCATGTACAAGAATAAACTACTATAATATGCTTATTGTGCAAGAAATTTAAATACTATAAACTGCCCCCTTTTGTACAAAAATAAATGCTATAATCCCGTCCCCTATTCCCCGAAGTAAACTATAAACTGCCCTTTTACAAGAATATAACTATAAACACTCCCCAAAGTACAAGAATATAAATACTATAATACTGCCTCCAAATTAAAGAATATAACTACTATAATACTGCCCTCTATTACAAGAAATATAATTACCCTAAAATACTGCACCTATGTACAAGAATATAACTAAAATAATACTGCCCCCTATGTACAAGAATATAACTACTATAATACTGCCCCTATGTACAAAAAATATAACTACTATAATACTGCTCCAAATGTACAAGCATATATTTTACATAATACTGCCCCTATGTAACAAGAATATAACTACTAATAATACTGCCCCCTATGTACAAGAATATAACTACTATAATACTGCCCCTATGTACAAGCATATATCTACTATAATACTGCCCCCCTGTATCTAAGAACATAATACAATGATTCAGACCCTTTTGGATAAAGGTTTCTATTTTGATACATTTTATGTACATTGTGTATATAACAGATTAGATACATTATGTATCTGAGTATTTGATGTTTCCTCTCATTACTCAGAGGAATGTCCCAGTATCGGGCGCTCACAATAGACACCTGAACGATGACGTTGGGCAGGGGAATGCTGCGCTGTTGATGTCACTGGAGAGGAGCAGTGAGGTCTCTTCTAGGAAACACATGGAGTTCAAGATGTTGGATATTTCCTCATCTCCGAGAGCATCAAAGAGGAAATGATCTGTGTTCTTGCGACGCTTCCTCTGCACTTGTAGATACAACATATAGCAGCTCCCAATGGAGATCTATGGTGAGAACTTCTGGATATAGGGCCTGTGTAGCTTTACATAGAGCCTCACGTGGAGGTGATGTCATGTTATTGCTGCTCTCACATCCTCATCATCGCCTCAGACAAAACAATTAGCGCTAATCATAACGCGGGATCCTGCAGATTGTAATGACCGCGAGTGTCGGCTAATTGTCCAGAAGAGAAAACAACCCAGAACGCTTCCTCTTATACTGTGTGTTACGTTGTTTCTGCTTTTATGGGTTATTTTTGGGCATCAAGTATAAATGACGCCATAAGTAGAAATCACACATCTGCAGCGCATGAGTCTGGTGCAGTCATAGAGGGGCCCTGAAGAGTCCTTAAAATGCCCCCTCCCCCACCCTAATATAGCGGCAGAACCCTTGTTCCAGTTTTTTTCTATTTGGTGAACAATATTAAGGTGGACATGTAAGAACGAAGGCGCGTCGAAGCTGCCGTTTTCACGTGTTTTCGAGTCTAAACTGCGCCTGATGTACAGTCCCTGACAGAAGTTCTGTCGCTTATCCATGTTGTGGAAACCAAAGCTTATAACCTCACTTAAAATACATCCATTGGTTTTACAAATGACTCATATGCAAGCTGAAACCCTCCCAAATGTTTTTTTTTTTAACGAAAATAAATTTGCTTCACTGCAGAAATATTGATCATTTAAGGAACACAGAAAGGTCAGATTTTGGCAAGACAAAAGTTTTGTCGCCCACAGAAAGAAAAGGGGAAAATCAAACAAATAATTCACTTCAAAATACAAAGATATTTTCATAAAAATTGGTGAATGAAGATGGGTTCTATTAGAGCCATATTTAATATATTATGTGACTTCTATGAGCTTGAAGGACTGCATCCATGCGTTTTGACAATGATTCATACAATTTATTGATGAAGACATCAGGAATAGCAAAGAATGCAGTCTTACAGCCTCCCAGAGTTCGTCAAGATTCTTTGGTTTTGTCTTCCAAGCTTCCTCTTTTATCCTACCCCAAACCTGCTCATTGATGTTCATGTCTGGTGACTGGGCTGGCCAGTCCTGGAACACCTCATGTCTGGTGACTGGGCTGGCCATCCTGGAGCACCTCATGTCTGGTGACTGGGCTGGCCAGTCCTGGGCACCTCATGTCTGGTGACTGGGCTGGCCAGTCCTGGAGCACCTCATTCCCGGTGACTGGGCGGCCAACCTGGAACACCTCATGTCCCGGGTACTGGGCTGGCCAATCCTGGAGCACCTCATGTCTGGTGACTGGCTGGCCAGTCCTGGAGCACCTCATGGGCTGTGACTTGGGCTGGCCATCCTGGGAAAACCCATGTCTGGTGACTGGGCTGGCCAGACCTGGAACACCTCATGTCTGGTGACTGGGGTGGGCCAGTCCTGGAGCACCTCATGTCTGGTGACTGGGCTGGCCAGTCCTGGAGCACCTCATGTCTGGTGACTGGGGTGGCCAGACCCTGGAACACCTCATGTCTGGTGACTGGGCTGGCCAGTCCTGGAGCACCTCATGTCTGGTGACTGGGCTGGCCAGTCCCCGGAGCACCCCATGTCTGTGACTGGGGTGGCCATCCTGGAGCACCTTGATCTTCTTTTGCCTTGAGGGTCTTTGATGTAGAGATGGATGTATGAGATTGAGCACCATCCTGCGCAAAAATTTGAACCCCTTTTATGATAGGAATGTAAGAGGGGAGCTAATACTTCCTTTATTTTTTAGGCTATTGATATTGCCTTCCACCTTGCACATATTTCGCACACCTGCATACTGAATGAACCCCAGAAACCATGATCTTTCCACAAACCAAACGTTTACTGTTTTCTGGTATATCTTGGATCCATACGGGCTCCGGTAGGTCCCCCTGCAGTATTTGCGGCGGCTGTGGTGTAATTCAACTGAAGATTCACTGAGAAGTCCACCCTTCTCCCCTTTCCAGCGTCCATCCCTTTAGCACCCCTTTTTGGGAGATGCCACACGGTTTTTTAAAAAGCCTTTTGTTAAGTGCTGGCTTCTGGGGACTGATTCGACCATGGAGGCCAAATTTTGAGACAGAATCCTACAAACTGTTCTAGTTGACACAGGGACTTGAGGGTGGGCCAGACCTGTTGGAGCTGTGGGTGAAGTGAAAGAGGGGGTGGCTTTTGATTTTCGAACCAACAAATGTTCCTCCGAGCAGTTGTCTTGCGGGGTCTGCCAGACCTGGGCTTGTCAAAAACATCTCCAGTCTCTTCAAATCTTTTTATAATTCTTTGTACTTGACACTGAGACACATTGAAGGTTCCAGCCACCTCTGCAGTGGATCTGGTCTTCACCCTCTTGATAATCAATGCTTTGGTTGCAGGGTAGATTTTTGACATGTTTTCAGAGGTCAAGTTGCAGTTCAAGTTAAGGTCTGGGGTGCTGGAGTTCTTTTTATACACACCCACTAATTAACTGATCAATTAGTGAGCACAGGCGAGGCTAAAAACTAGTATTGGGTACATAATATGACAAGGCGACAAAACTATTGTCTTGCCAAAATCAAAACTTTCTGTGTTCCTTACATGATCAATATTTCAGCAGCGAAGCAAATTTATTTTTGTTAAAAAAAAAACTAATTTGTGAGGGTTACAGCTTTCATATGAGTCATTTCTAAAACTAATAAATGAATTTTAAGTCAGGTTATAAGCTTTGGTTTCCACAACATGGATAAGCGACAGAATTTCTGTCAGGGACTGTATGCCGGTGGGCGAAGTGCGCTCATAAATGTGGTCTAAAGTTTGATGTAGGTCTGCCTGTCGGAGCTCTAATGAGCCTCACTTTGCCGACCCGCATTCATACATGCGTCAAAGTTTCCGAATGTAGTGCGTCCCGCCCCAGAACGCCCACAGCACGCCCCTTCATGTTAGGCGCATTACGAAGTGGCGAAGCTTTCACCTAATGCACCTAACACATAGAGGAGGTGCATCCGAATGCGGAACCGGCACAGAGAGTCGCATTTTACACCCGAAAAGAAGTGAAAAGTCCGATCATACATGTCCCCCTAAGTGTGTCTCCTGGTTGATATAATCAAGACAAAAAGGAGATTCCCCAGACACTGAAAATGTGAACTCCCTTACTAGATGATTTGAGTCTGACCAAAACTGTTACCTTAACCCCTTAAGCCGAACACCTGAAAAGTAGTTCATGACCAGAACATTTTTTTTGTTTTCGCCTCCTCGCGTTTCAACAGTTGTAACTTTTTTATTTTTTCAATGACGCGTTGTATGAGGCCTCGTTTTATTCGAGACAAGTTGTACTTTATGGGGGAATAGTTTAAATTCGCTTATAAATAATTGCAGAATTTTTTTTTTTTATTATTATTTTTTTTTTTTTTACACCATTCACATTTCACACTTAATAACTTGTTAGATTAATTCTACAGGTTTTTACGGTTGTGTGGATACCTAATATGTGTAGGGTTTTTTTTTTGTGTGTAATATATGCACAATTACTTTTTATTAAATATTTATTTTTATTTTATTATTTATTTTTTTTATTCATTTTTTTTTACACTTTTTCTGTTGTTGTTTTTTTTACTTTCTTTTAAATCCCCTGAAGGGAGAACTGTTTTACTTTTTTTTTTTTTATACACTTAGTAATGTATTAGCATATTCATATAGGCTAATACCTTCAAATCTGTGTCACTTTGACACAGGCAGTGATCAGGGCAGCACACAGTGTGTCCTGGTCACTGGCTTCATACACAGACAGCTCTGGGGCCACTCTAGGTCCTCAGGGCTGACTGTGCAGCCGTTCCCTGAGCTCTGCCGGGTCACCAGGTGTTCTGATCACCCGACAGAGCAGGGAACCGTTTGATTGCGCTGCGGTAACGCACCGCCGCAATCAAAGGGTTAAAGCAACGGGATGCGGAGGTTTCTTCCACTGCCCGGTGCTTGCAGGGGATGCTCTGGGGTCAGAGCTGTGTATTACAGCCCCGATCCCAGCGCAGCTGCTGCGCCCGGAGCCGCAAACTCCGGTGTCTGCAGCGACGCCAAAAGACGTTGCTGCAGACGAACGACCTGAAATGCGCCCGCCGTCAAAAGATGGTGGGCAGTCGTTAAGGAGTTAAAGGGTTTTTCATGGGAGATTAAACTAGAGGATGAAGATCTTTCCCAAAAGATTTCTAAGGGCTTTGAATTAGTAAGGAAAGCGACATACAATGAGCTTTGGAGGGAAATCCCTTTTAGATTGGCCCATAATGCTATCTATGCATTTGATATACCTTATAGTGAAGATAAAGCATTGTACTGGAGGTCATGCCCAAAATGTGGGGAGGAGAAGGCGGATTTACTACATTGTGTTTGGAGATGCCCTCATATAGAAACACTTTGGAGGGGGGTGATGGGTTATATAGCAGATTTGGAACATAGAATGCTCGATTTCTCTGAGATCCAGACAAAATATAATGCTGATAGCGAATAAAGGGCTTCATCTCACTTTACTTGCAACGAAAAAGTGTATATTGAGGCATTGGACTGAAACAAAGGCCCCAGAATTGGGCAAGTCAAGGAGTGCCTGAAACAAGCTATGTATTTAGAAAAAATAGAGACAGAAAGCAATCAAGATAAGAATACCAGTGTTTTTTTTAAAAAAAAATATATAGTCCTATAGTCCATTTATTGCTAAAATGTATTCTGATCAAGAGATTAAGGAGATTATGGAACCCTTCAGACTTACTCAATATTTTCTGATGGAAAAATTTAAAGGCACCTTAGGAAATCTGGATGTAGGGGTATAGACAATAGGGGGTAAGACAGACATAGTTGGGGTTTGTTGGGATAGGGAGTAGATGTGACTTTGCAGGGAGAAAATAATTTTAAAAAGTGACTTTTATTTTGTAATACTTTGCCTGATGCTATGTCCTGTTATCTCTGATGACTATCACTGTATTACGTGTTTTGAAATGTGCAAGACTGTGCAATGTACTTGGAATTCCGTTAATAAAAATTATTTAAAGGAAAAAAAAAGGGGTTGTCTCGCTACAAAGATTAGCTTTCAACATGTAGGGAACACTAAATGAAGACGTTTTCCAAATATATTGCTTTGTTCATTTTTTTTTTTTTTGTTAAGGATCTACAAGTGATTTTATCACCTTCTTAGCTCTCTCTGGTTTTCCAAGTGACCGACCTGTGTACTTCTTCTGCCCTTCTTCTGATAGCAGGGAGTGATGTCATCACACAGGTCATGGCAGGTAGTGAGATCTTTCAGACAAAAGACAGTAATTACTCTACTGTTTACATTAGCTCAGAAGCTTCTCCGGACCTCAGAGAAGGTAATTTATTTCATCTAGACTGATAAACAGAGAAGTCTGAATACATGGAGCTCATATGCTAATTACAGACAGCTTGACCAGGAAGTGACAGAGCAAAGCAGCATTATTTCATTCATGCATCCTATGAAACTTTGAGATGAGACAACCCCTTTAAGGGTTTGTTCACACGGTGTAATTGCACTGTAATACACCCAAAGTCCGGCCTGCAATTACGGTAAAATCATAGCAGTCTTTGACATGTTTTAACAGCAATGTTAAAGTACCGTCCAAAATCCGACGGCATGTTCACACTGCTGGACTGAGGCTGGATCGTGGTTTTTGGCGCGGACTTGCCGGATCTCAATGTACGGGAATCCGATGGCAATCCAGGAGAAGATACGGCAGGTTTTAAAATCTGCTGGAATCTGTCAGATTTCAGAACCAATTGGAAAAGATCTGCGCTGTGTAGACTACAGCACGGATTGGATATTGCTGTCTATACGAAATACAGAATCTGCAGAAAATCTGCGAGAATCCCATGTTGTGAAGAGATAGCCTCAGGCTTCCTGCTCCGGTATTTGCTGTTATTGGCGGGTGTCGGCTGTAATAATAACAGCCACGAGGTTCAGGAGAAGCTACAGAGATATCACTTCTACTACATGAGATGGCGATCAGCGCCTCCCACTGCTGGGCATCAATCTATAGCAGGGGCCAACTAAGACCTCCCAGGGCCCCGAAGCTGTGAGCAGGGATTGGCCCTCGGTGCAGCGTTGTCACATAGTCAACAGGAGGTTCAGTAAGAATTGCTGGGACCTCCGGTCACTAATAATAATAATAATAAAATAATAATAATCTTTATTTATATAGCGCCAACATATTCCGCAGCACTTTACAATTTGGAGGGTGTAGGTACAGACAAAAGAAATACATTGCACAATGGAAAGCTACTTACAGATGAGACACAAGGTGTGAGGGCCCTGCTCGCAAGAGCTTACAATCTATTAGGGTGTGTGGGTGAGATGAAGGGTAAGAAGTGCTAGATTTACAATGGTCCAGCCATGTGACATATTGGGTTGTTTTATGTAGAATTCGGATGAACCTGCCACCCAAACAGTACATCTATATACAGATAAGTGCCGAAAATGAGTGCGCTGGTGGGTGAAGGTGGTTAGCCATTAGGGATCTTGGTGGGCCAGGCTGAGAAGATGTTTTCTCAGGGCCCTCTTAAAACTATGAGCGTTGTGAGTGTGCCTGATCGCCCGTACCCTGTGCACTGAATGGGCAACCAGTGCAGTGAGTGACACAGGGTAGAGGCATCAGTATAGCGGCTGGAAAGAAAGACAAGCCTGGCTGCTGCATTCAGTACAGATTGGAGAGGGGGGAGTTTGCATAGAGGGAGACCGATAAGCAGGGAGTTACAGGAGTCGAGAATGAATAAGAGCCACAATGAGTTTGAGTTGTTTCCACAGCGAGAAAAGGACGGATTCGGGAGATGTTCTTGAGGTGCAGGTGACAGGAGCGGGCGAGGGATTGGATATATGGGGTGAAAGACAGCTCGGCCGCCATCATCCTGACCACCTGCTCCATCCACCCTCCTCTCACTATGGTTGCACATTGGGAGCCCAGGGCCCCGCATTAGTGATCGGTCCCCAGAGATCAGACGTTTATCACCTTTCCTAACTTAGGGTTTTGTAGGATAATGGTACTTCAAAGCACAGTTGATGCAGCGATAACCACCAATCGAAGTGCAATAAAACTTGATTTCTTTTATTCAGATGTGATAAAACTTACAAGCGTTCCCATGTGCAAAATGCCTCAAAACATCGGAGTCAGCTTACGCGTTTCGGGTGTATGCACACCCTTAATCATAGCATACTGACACAAACTACCAACCTCTCTTATATAACATACACTTTAGAATCATTGGTAGATTACCTGATTGTTGCTCCCCCGCACCTGTGCACGCCTGTGTTCTCCACTCCAATTGGAAAAAGCACTCCCGGAAGATTGTCTTCCGGACCTGCGCACAAACGATATTGAAGACAAGTATGGCAACGATGCGCACCTAGCCCTATGAAAACCATCTGCACGGCGCGTAACTTCCGTCCCTGCGCAGAAATGGTATACACTCTGGAGCCAAAATTAGAATGACTACCGGTCTTGCGCAGAGGTGCCACGGCGCACAAAATTAGTGATGGCAAGCCAGGATACTCCGATACTGCGGAGATTAACTTCTTGTCATGCGCACTAGTACAGAGGAGTCCGAAACTGGTAATGGCAGGCTAAAATAAAACCCGTCATACATAACTAGCTGCCTGCTTATATTAATTCATACTTACCAGGAGCATGCAAGGGACCTCTAAATGAGACACACAGTACAGGCGTCACATGGCGTCGGGGGCAACAAACAAGGATACAAAACTAACCTGAAATAGCAAAGAGTTGAGACAATATACATATACATGAATCTTAAATTACATTATATAGTATGAGACTTGTAGCACCAAAAGACATAACTGGATAAAGAGAGTTAAACATTATCACTATATTTCCTATTTAATATCGTTTAATAGTGGAACATCAACTCTCTTCTTAGATTCAAACCACAAGGTACTGAGTTTTAAGTGAGATCCAGAAGCCTCTCTATCTTTGGACCCGCTTGGGTCACCACCATCAAGCTGTTTGCATAACTTTTCATTTCCATTATTTTTAACCCTCTAGGATTTGAGTCATGCTTTCTCTAAAATGATTGATAGTTTAAGATCTGTTCCTAATAGACATTGTGGAATGTCATTTAACATGCTCTAAAAAGCTTTACTTTGTTTCTTTCTGAAGTGTTTTTTTCGTCAGAAAAATGTTTTGGTGACATGAACAAAATCACAAGTTAGGGCACGGACGTCCCCACATTTAAAAAAACCTTTTTGGGTCAACCTTGAACGTTGTGCCTATTGGTTATATTAAATTGGGTGAGATTAAATTGCCCAATGTACATGCCTTGTAGGATAATCCCTGCATTAAGTCTACAAGTCTTTGCTGTATTTTATCAGGGGTTAAACCTTCAGGTTTTCCAGATACTGAGCTCCAAATCCCCCGACGCCCTCCACATAAAGATGGATTCAACTTCCATGGAAGGAAGATATAATAGATGGGATATAGCAACACGTGAGATGGATGGATTGATAGAAATAGATAGATAGATATTTAGATGATAGATAGATATTTAATAGATAGATTGATAGAATAGAATAGATAGATAGAAGATAGATAGATAATGAGATAGATAGAAGATAGATAATAGATAGACAGAAGATGGATAGATAGATTGATTGATGATTGATTGAGAGATAGAATAGATTTAGATAATGGATAGATGATAGATATGAAGAGAGAGATAATAATATGGATGATGAAAAGATAGAATGAGATAGTTTAGATAAAATAGATAGATAGATAGAAAATTAGATATGAATAGAAGTAATGATAGTAGATAATAGACAGATAATGATAGATTTTTGATTGATTGATTATTGATTGATTGAGAGATAGTTTAGATATGGAATAGATTAATAGATAAAGATATGAGGAGAAGATAGATAGATATGAAGATAATAATGGATAGAAGATATAGATAGATAGATAGATATGAGAAAATAGATAATATGGATAATTTGATAATAAATTAGATGATAAAATATATTAGATAGATAATAATAGTTAATAGATACAGATAGGAATAGATAGATAGATAAAGATATAGATAGATAGATAGATTGAAAGATAAATAGATAGAAGAATATAGATAGATAGATAATAGAAATAGATAGATTAATAGATAGTATTGGATAGTTTAGATATGAGATAATAGTAGATAGAAGTATATGAGAAGAGAGAGAGTAGTATGAGATAGATAGATGGATAATAGATAGATAGAATAATATAGATATGAATAGATAGATAGATTAAAGATGAAGTTAGATAGATAGATTAATAGATAGATAAATTAAAATGATAGATATATTAAAATAGATAGATAGATAATAATAGATAGTAATAAGATAGGAGATAGATAGGTAGATAAAATAGATAGATAATAGATAGATAAGATAGATAGATATAGAAAGAAAGATAATAGATAGAAGAGATAATAGATATATTGGTAGATAGATAGATAGTTTAATAGATAAAATAAAATAGATAGATAATAGATAGATAGATACAGATATGAATAGAAAATTTATATATGAGAAAGATAGATAATAATAATATTGGATAGATAGATAGATACAGATATGAGATAGTAATATATTATAGATAGATAATAGATAGATATTGAATAGATAGATAGAAAAGATACGATATGAATAGATAGATAGAAAATTAGATATGAGTAGATAGAAATTGATAGACAATACCATGTGAAACGCGTAATGTTGTGTTTTTAGTTTTTTATGAGAGTAATCCTCTCTGTTAAACAATAATTACCCTGAAAAGGAAGACTTGTATACATACTGATTTACCTCCGAGACGCCCAAGTCCCGAAATTTTTATTTGTATCACAAATTTTTACCGTGAGAATTTCTACCCACGGGTCTGGGGGACCACGCGCCAACACAAGGAGAGCACTAAGGAGATAACTTTTGCATTTAGAGAGTTGTGCCTCATTGTTTCGCACAACTCCTAAGGTAAGCGCATATAGAATCACATATCACTGATAATTTGGACATACTTCACTATTGTGCGCTTTTCTCCCTTTTTCTCCCATATTTTAGATAGATAGATAGATATGGGATAGATAGATATGAGATCGATAGATAGATAGATAGATAGATAGATATGAGATGGATAGATAGATAGATAGATAGATAGATAATATTGAGAAAGATAGATAGAATAGATAGATAGGAGAAAAGATATTAGATAGAAAAAGATAGATAGATATGAGATAGATAAAATAGATAGATAGATAGATAGGAGATAGATATTAGATAATAGATAGATAGATAGATAGATAGATATGGGGATAGATAATAGATAGATAGATATTTGGAGAAAAAATATTAATAATAGATAGATAGATAGATAGATAGATATGGGGTAGATAGATATGAGGGTCGATAGAATAGATAGATAGATAGATAGATAGATAGATAGATAGATATGAGATAGATAGATAAATAGATAGATAATAGATAGATAAGATGAGAAAAGATATGAATAGATAGATATGAATAGATAGATATTAGATGGATAGATAATATGAGATAGATAGATAAGATAGAAGATATGATAGATATAGATAGATAGATAGAATAGATAGATAATAGTAGATTGGTAGATAGATAGATACAATAAAAGAAGATAGATATGAGATAGATGATAGATAGATAATAATATGAGATAGATATGTATAATACAGATTGGTAATAGATAGATTAGATTATGAGATAAGATAGATAGATTTGAAAGATAAAATAATAATAGATAATAATAATAATAGATAGATAAATATTGGATATATAAAAATTTTAGATAGAATATAATAATAAATATTATGAATAATAATTATAATAGAAGATATTTATATATAAAATAGAATAAAATAATACCCCTAGTAATCAGTCTTTCCCCGGCCATCTTCGAGTTATGAAATCCCGTATTCTAGATAGTATAGGCCGCTGCCGCTTCCGCCCCTTTGGCCGCCCTCCATCTCTGCTCTGTTAGACACTTGGCCGTGCTCCCAGCTTCTCCCGCCGCTGCCGTTAATCATTTGCATCTTCTATTTTCTTTAGAATTATTGGGAAATTAAAGAACACAAGAGCCAAGTCAATGAAAAGCTTGCGCCTCGCTCCAGAGCTGTAATCATAATTCTGTGTTTGATAACAGTGAGGGGCTCGGTAGCGCTGTGTGTTTCTTGGCAGATCTCCTTCCTCGTGCACCGCAGGCGACTGTAACAATGTAGTGAAACATTATGACGGAATGAATTACACGGAGCTTCCCCTGGGAAACAATCATTTTCTGGGAGGGAGGAGCCGCTGCTGGAGATGTCGGGCGTCCTGCTGAGGTCCCGGGGCCTCCTGTGCCGGCAGCAGACGAGGTCATCGGTGTCTGCAGCTATTTTATTCTGTAATTTATAGAAAACTGGCAAAATAATGCGGAAATAAGGTGCAGACAATGTAGCAGATCTGGTGATGCCAGGGAGACATTACTAGTTTTAACCACCGGAGTCTCCAGGACAAGCCAGAGCAGCACAGGACGCCAGTATACACAGCTGGACCTGGAGGTGTGGACTGGAGGCGCCATATGGGCTTTGCTTGCACAGTCTGGCGCTATAGTACAGTGCACTGTAGAGTTATTTCCTGCCGCAGCAGCTTTTTCCTCCCAGTGTTCCAAGAGCCAGAACTTTTTTTATTTTTCCACCTACATAGTCGTGTGAGGGCTTGTTTTTTGCAGGTCAATATGTACTTTTTTTTAATGATGCCATTGACCTATCATAGAATGTGCTGGGAAAACCTCCAGTTGAAACATGAAAAACACAATTGTGTCATTTTTGCAGAGGTTCCATTTTTATGGAGTTCACTGTTTGATCTACATGATGCGTTACCTGGATTCTGCAGGTCGGTGCGATTCCAGGGACACCAAACTTGTTTTCATTAGGATATCGTACTTTGAATATAAAACATTTCAGTTTGCGCCTCGACGCTATTTTCTAAGACCAACAATATATCTAGAAGTAGCAGAATTGCTTTTCCGAAAACCCCTATATTCCCTTTGACTGTTCTATGATACCTTCTGGGCGCTGCAGGGCATAGAATATTAACCCACTAGACACCAGGGCTATCAATTAAATCATGAGACATCAGAAGTTGTGTTATTAAGCCACTTAATTACCAGGGACATTCATACTCACTCACTAGATGTCAGGGACATGGTTAATACTCTAAACTAGAAATGTGTTTATTATCCTCTAGCAAACCAGGGGTATGACAATAATCTCAATGAAGAATATGACCACTGATCGGTTGCTATGGGCTGTGATTGCTTGCTATGGGCTCTGATCGGTTGCTATGGGCTCTGATTGCTTATGAGCTCTGATTGGTTGCTATGGGCTCTGATTGGTTGCTGTGAGCTCTGATTGGTTACTGTGAGCTCTGATTGGTTGCTATGAGCTCTGATTGGTCGCTATGGGCTCTGATTGGTCGCTATGAGCTCTGATTGGTTGCTATGGGCTCTGATTGGTTGCTATGAGCTCTGATTGGTTGCTATGGGCTCTGATTGGTTTCTATGAGCTCTGATTGGTTGCTATGAGCTCTGATTGGTTACTGTGAGCTCTGATTGGTTGCTATGAGCTCTGATTGGTTGCTATGGGCTCTGATTGGTTGCTGTGAGCTCTGATTGGTTACTGTGAGCTCTGATTGGTTGCTATGGGCTCTGATTGGTTGCTATGGGCTCTGATTGGTCGCTATGGGCTCTGATTGGTCGCTATGAGCTCTGATTGGTTGCTATGGGCTCTGATTGGTTGCTATGGGCTCTGATTGGTTGCTATGGGCTCTGATTGGTTGCTATGAGCTCTGATTGGTTACTGTGAGCTCTGATTGGTTGCTATGGGCTCTGATTGGTTGCTATGGGCTCTGATTGGTTGCTATGGGCAAAAAAGACAGTCTTACTGCTGGACAGTTTTCATACATAAGGCCCAGTGTATATACTGTCTCTAAATATTATTATAAATCCACTGGAATTAGCATTTATTAAGGTGGTAAAATTAAAGAGAACCTGTCACATAGTTTATGCCCCCCCTTGCTGAGGGCAGCACAAACTAGTGTCAGACCTGCTGTTTCCAGTGCTGTGTCCCTTATTCTGTAAGATGCTGCAGTTTTAGAGTATTTAATGCTCAAATGTGCAGTTTTTCAGCCAGAAAAGAGTCATTCAAAGAGTCTTTTTTTTTTCAAACCCCGCCCATCTGAGGCTAGCCCCGCCCACCTCAACTGATTACCTATTACTTTGAATAGGTAGAAACATGTGAATAACTGTCAGTGGGCGGGGCTAGCCTTTGGTGGGCGGGGCTAACACCTGCTCATGAATAAGATTTGAGGGGTAAATGCTCTAAAACTGCAGCATCTTACAGAATAAGGGACACAGCGCTGGAAACAGCAGGTCTGACACTAGCTTGTGCTGCCCTCAGCAAGGGGGGCATAAACTATGTGACAGGTTCTCTTTAAAAGAAAACCAGTACGACCACCATATTGATGTAGATCCTGACCCTGTTCCTGTCATTCTATAATTGCCTTCTCTCCAGGTCCCATCTACATAGTGAATAGTAAATGGAATAAAAGACATAATATATCTCAAGAGTTTTAGTCCCTGTTTGCCTTGACACTGGTCCAATCGAACTTGTGGAAACATTTGGGTTTGGGGTGTTCCGAAGCTCTTACCTTGTCCTTATGCCTAACGGAAACCTTGGCCCTAAATTGTGGTTCTCTAGGACTTTTAAGGTTAATTAAATGCTCTAGAATCATCTTGATCCAGCAGCATCGAATGGTAAAAAGACCTGGAACACAACACTAACCCTAACTGGGAGTTAGGCCATGGTCCCACGGCACGGTTTTTCAGCCAGTTTCGGTTTTGAAAAATGACTGAAAAACTTTTACACAGACCTTAATGGAAAAACCGTGCGGCGGCCCCCAATGCACGGTTTTTCTGCCCGGCGGTTTTGCAGACATAGAACATAGAGCATGTTCATTCTTCCGTTTGGTATTCGGACGGATTGTGAACAAGTCTATGTGAAGGGCGAGGGCTTGAATCCGCAAACCGTGGAGAAAAGCCGTCCCCCGGCGGCCGTGTGCACGGCACGAAAACAGGACAAACACCGACCGGCAGTTGTCCTGTGCCGTGTAAATGGCCCCTTAGAGTCAATTTTTTGGGGATTTTTGCCAAAATTCCATTCTGCCAAATCCTAATTGAATTGTTCAGATTCGGGTCAAAGTTGACATTGATCTGAATTTGAAGCAAAGCGCTATTCAAAGCCAATATGATACAATACAAGACTTGCAAGATTTCACAATGCATTCTTTTTTGTATTTAGTTATTTATTTTATGAACATTCAAAGCACAAACCAAGGATGAAATATGGAGGTCAGGACGAAGAAACAACGTGAGGGACTCTACGGAAGCCGCGCTCGGACCTCACCCATGACTACGCGCTACTGGATATTAATAATAACACATCATCGATGCAATAAATTCTCTTCCCACCATCAGCGAAAGAACAGAGAGATTTAGACAAGATATCTTTTCATGTACAGAATGGTTTGATGGAAGCCTCGACTTGTTGTTATTGGCTGCAAAAGGATTTTCATCAATTACTTGTGAATTTTAAAAAACATAAAGGTTCATTTGACCTTGAATGACCTATGAGAAATCACTTGATTAAATGACTGTTCTATAAGCTTCAAAAGGCGAAGTGCTGTAAGTTATCCCGACCAAGGTTGATGAGCACAGAAGATTGACATGATTGCCTCAGCTTACCTAACGGGCAAACACTCAGCTAAGAGCGAGAATGATGAAGATAAGAAATATGACTTAATGAAACCATTCATCTCAGAAGCTTGTGCAACCGAACGATAATTGCAGGTTATTTCAAGTAAATACCTGTAAAAGTATCAAAAAATTAAATATAGGGTCCAATCACCAAACAAAATGAAAGTATATATATATAATACTGCCCCCTATGTACAAGAATATAACTACTATAATACTGCTCCTATGTACAAGAATATAACTACTATAATACTGCCCCATGTACAAGAATATAACTACTATAATACTGACCCCTACGTACAAGAATATAACTACTATAATACTGACCCCTACATACAAGAATATAACTACTATAATACTGCCCCCTCGTACAAGAATATAACTATAATACTGCCCTCTATGTACAAGAATATAACTACTATAATACTGCTCCTATGTACAAGAATATAACTACTATAATACTGCTCCTATGTACAAGAATATAACTACTATAATACTGCTCCTATGTACAAGAATATAACTACTATAATACTGACTCCTAAGTACAAGAATATAACTACTATAATACTGACTCCTAAGTACAAGAATATAACTACTATAATACTGCTCCCTATGTACAAGAATATAACTACTATAATACTGCTCCCTATGTACAAGAATATAACTACTATAATACTGCCCCCTATGTACAAGAATATAACTACTATAATACTGCTCCCTATGTACAAGAATATAACTACTATAATAATGCTCCTATGTACAAGAATATAACTACTATAATACTGCTCCTATGTACAGGAATATAACTACTATAATACTGCTCCTATGTACAAGAATATAACTACTATAATACTGCCCTCTATATACAAGAATATAACTACTATAATACTGCCCCTATGTACAAGAATATAACTACTATAATACTGCCCCCTATGTACAAGAATATAACTACTATAATACTGCCCCTATGTACAAGAATATAACCACTATAATACTGCCCTCTATGTACAAGAATATAACTACTATAATACTGCCCCTATGTACAAGAATATAACCACTATAATACTGCCCTCTATGTACAAGAATATAACTACTATAATACTGCCCCTATGTACAAGAATATAACCACTATAATACTGCTCCCTATGTACAAGAATATAACCACTATAATACTGCCCTCTATGTACAAGAATATAACTACTATAATACTGCTCTCTATGTACAAGAATATAACCACTATAATACTGCCCTCTATGTACAAGAATATAACTACTATAATACTGCCCCTTATGTACAAGAATATAACTACTATAATACTGCTCCCTATGTACAAGAATATAACCACTATAATACTGCCCCCTATGTACAAGAATATAACTACTATAATACTGCTGAGTGAGATGTGTGTAACCTGTTTTCTACCGTATGTTGTGAGTCGGGAGGTTCGGCCTCTTGCTGTTATTACACATCTGCTCTGTGAATCCTTCTTCTTCTATAGATACGAGTTGTCCCTCTTCTCCCTCTGCAGCCGCCTCCTCGGGTCCGAGCTGCAGTTATTTATATCAATGAGACCACAACTATGTGAGTGATATATATAGAAGGAGAGGGGCAGAGAAATTCACGAGATTCGGCCGCACAGATCTCCAAGACAGAGCAGCGGCTCAGGGACACAAACCCCAGCGGCCAGTCATGGGGAGAAACCTCATTCACCTTGTAATGAAACATGCTGCAACTTTTTAGCTTGTTCACTATCTTGTAAATCTCTGTTTGCTGTAAGTGAATAGAACCAATCTTCAGAACGGTCACTGATAGCAACTAAGTACATTTTAGAGCTACTGTAGTTGTATCCAGTCTACTTAAAGGGGTTATATCATTTCATTAAATGGTCTTCAGAATAAGGGGACAGTGAAAACAAGCAACTTTGCAATTGGATGTCATTAGCAGAGCTGTCTTGTTTTCACTGTCTCCCTTATCTTCGTTTTCTGTAAACACAGTTCCCCAGTGTCGGTCGGATTCCTCCTCCTTTCATTTCATTGGCTGCCGGCTCTACTAATTTACATTCTGTCTGGCCCCCGGTCTTATTTATGGGAGCGCGCATTCCTGCCTCTCTCACTCAGAATAAGGGGCCGGCAACATTTCACTCTGCACAGCCAGGAGCTGCACAGTAACATTGCAGCTGCTTCTACAATCAGAAAACAGCAGAATTGTGCCTCGGTGCCTAATGCTCATGCGTGTAAGGGGCCGGCAACAATTTCACTCTATACACCTAGCTGCTCCTCAGTGACACTGCAACTGCTTCTACAATCAGAAAACAGCAGAATTGTGCCTCGGTGCCTTGTGTAAACATAGAAGGGAGAGGGATCTGTGCTGCTCTGTATGAGTTCATAGAAGACTGGATTCAACTGTAACAAACCTCCAACTGTGAGAGGAGAAGAGATCAGTGCTCTGAGTTCATTGAAGACTGTCTAGAGTGAATGCAGGCCTGTGGTATGTAAACAGCTCTTACAAAATAAGACTGCATAGGGAGAGGAACGACAGTGACATGTGGACTCAGACAGAGAGGGGGGAAGACTCAGGAGCGAGCATGAACAATGAAGGGGGGGATGATGTCATCCCCCTTCAGTTAAGAAACACCCAGCTGGGAGGGGAAGAAACGCCCCCGGATTTCAGGAACTGAGAGAATCAAGCTTCAAGAAAACAGCCGAACTGATGAAGCGATACATCCCCTTTAATCCTTTGAGCAGTCAGACTGCAGACGAGGCCTGGACGATGGGTAGGCGCCCACCTCTGCCTGTCAGTTAGGGGGTACAAGTATGGAGCCGGCACAGGATCTGGCAGTTACAGCCAGCACTGTATTTCAGCAGCCGGGACTGGAGATAACTTTGAACCCCACCTTTTAACTACTTTGGTGCAGCAGTTAAGGCAACCGGGTCATCTAACAAATTTTGCAAAGGGTGCGGCCCCTCCTGGCCCCCGATTGGCAACCGCAACGCTATTGCAGTATTGTGTACAGATTTTTGGGTCCCCTTGTGGGACTAAGACTACAAGCAAAATTTATTTTATTTTTTTAAAGTTAAAGGGGTTGTCTCACTACAGGGATCGCTGATTTTTATGTGAAAGATCTTGCAAAAAAAAGTCACTTTGCAATATGTGTCCATTAACATTGTCCTACCTATTCCTAGATATCCCCTCTTGTATGGGCTGCATCAGCTCCTCCGGTCACTATAGCTACAGACCTGTTTGATCTCTCCTGATAGGCTGCCAGCACTGGTTGCTATAGCTACAGACCTGTTTGATCTCTCCTGATAAGCCGCCAGCACTGGTCGCTATAGCTACAGACTTGTGTTGATCTCTCATGATAGGCTGTCAGCACTGGTTGCTATAGTTACAGACCTGTTCTGTCTCTCCTGATATCCAGCCAGCATGGGTTGCTATAGCAACAGACCTGTTTGATCCCTCCTGATAGGCTGCCAGCACTGGTTGCTATAGCTAGAGACCTGTTCTAGCTCTCCTGATAGGCTTCCAGCGCTGGTTGCTATAGCTACAGACCTGTTCGATCTCTCCTGATAGGCTGCCAGCACTGGTTGCTATAGCTACAGACCTGGCTTCTACTGCAGCCTAGTGGAAGCTAGTAAACACACCCCTGAATTCAAAATGAAACCAAGAAAACAGGACAAATCAGTGTAGTGAGACAACCCCTTTAAAGGGGTTTCCTCACCAGGCTATTTCACTGAATCACAAGCAACTTTGCATTCTCTGCCTCATCAGGTTGTGGATGGTTCTATAGCAGTGATTAGCATATTCTGCTTCTTTGTAACTAGCTGAGACATTACTAAGGCATAAATGCAGGAGATCTTATCTTCAGTAAAAAAAAAAAAAGCTAGGAGCTCCGAGAAGTGAAAACAATGGCTTATCTGTAAACAAAAGCTAATCTTGTTAGAGATACTGGGTCTACTCTAGAGTGAGCTCAGGCCCAGGGATTTGAATTTTTCGTGGAAGGGGAGTTTGGGTGAAGGGCATTTTCTCTATTTGCCCTCGATGCCAAGTTGCCTTTCCCCTACCCTGCTCCAGACTGATACAATATATGGTCTGATTCACACAACGTCGTTTTAGGCACATTTTGATGCACAGACTTTATGTCCACACAAAAAATGCACCTTAAAGGAGTTGTCTCACTACAGGCTTTCAGCCTACTTCAATGTGTTTGGCAGCAAAGGATTTTTGAATTCAGGGGCGTGCTTCTTGTCTGCCTCTTCTCCTCCCCCCTCAGCACACAGACAGCTCTCCTCCTCCAACTGCAGTAACTTCTATACAGCAGGGGGGGGGGGTGGGGGTTTGCTGCCAGAGTTAACCCTGTGTGTGCCTGCCTAGATCTGCTGCTCACTGCTGAATCAGCTGCACAGAGTCAGGAGACAGCAGGGAGAGGGCTGATCTATGAGTGTGGAGAGGTCTGTGAAGATGTGTATGCTAATAGCAGAGCAGGGAGGATGTAAAGGTTCCTATACCCCCTGCTTAGCATACAAATCTCCACGGACATCTCAAGCAGCAACAAACAAACCCTGTCAGAACAGACACAGGGCAGCTGTGAAGTGTGTTACTATAATCACCATGTGTCACTAATACAGCAGAGCAGGGAGGGATATGAACCGTTCACATGCCCCCCTGATCTGTTCTATTAGTATAGTCAAAGCTCCACAGACACATCACGATTATAGAAACACACTTCACTGCTGTCACATCGTACTGACCACAGATCAGCCTCACCTCTGCTCTCCTCAATCTGTGTAGAGAGCAGGAGGGAGCAGGCACACACAGGGTTAATCCACACAGACACAGAAGCCAGAGCCCTCCCCCTCCCTTCCCTACGGAAGCATACTGCTGAGGAGGGGCTCTGTGCTCAGACCTGTGTTCAGAAGTTGATGAGTCACCAGCACTGGCAGCCAGTGAGAGAAAAATCAACAGGTCGGCTGCTATAGTGATTTCAGGAGCTGATGCACTACTACTAACAGGGATAACTCAAAATCAGTAAGACATTTGTAATGAACATATATTGCAAATCTTCTTGTTTTTTTAAAGATCATTTAATTAAAACCCAATCATTGTAGCGAGACAACCCCTTTAAATTTCCCATGGTAAAATGCATCGGTGTATAAAATCAGAAATGTGCGTCAGTTCTTGTTGTGTGGCCACAAGTGTTATGTGCAGAATTTTACAGTCAGGGAAACAATGGCAATTTTTTTTTTCTTGCATCTATTGTTCTTTGATGTGTGACTGGGGCATTATTTGATGCATAAATGCTCCAAAGCACAGAGCGACCTGTATGAACGGGGCTGCGGCGGTTTATAGGTGTGACTTGCGCAAAAAAAAAACCTTGCACTGCCCCTGTTGGACATATTTTTAAAAGGTCTTTTGCCAAAAACTACAGCACGTCCGACCCCCTCGGCGGTTTTGCGGCAATACTAAGGGGGAGAGTCGAGCCACAATCATAAGATTAGACGCTTTTATGACATTGTATCGATAGAAAGGGGCGCACAAATGTCGGACTAATCCGGGCCAAATGTAAACTGGAGAGACACATTTTGCCACATGTTTTTGTATCACAGTAGTGCAAATTTATAAAGTGCTGCGGGACACTGACAATTGCTGAACTAACCTAACAAGAAGGATGAGGTGGCTCCACTTTTCACACTTGTTCCCCACAGGACCTTATGTATGAAAACTGTCTAGCAGGAAGACTGTCTTTGTTGCCCCCTAGAACCAATCAACTCAAAAAAACCCAACAAGCTCATAACAAACCCAAACAAGCCCCTAGCAACCAATCAGAGCTCATACAACAAACAGAGTCATAACAACCAATCAGAGCCCATAGCAACTAATCAAGCCCCTAGCAACCAAAAAAAGTCCAAGCAACCCGAGTCCATGTACCAACAAGCCCCTCACAACCCAACAGGCACATACAACAATAAGCCATAGCAACCAATCAAGGCCCCAACAACCAATAGAGCTCAAACAACCAACCAGAGCCCCTAGTAACCAAACAAGCTCATGCAAACCCAAACAGAGCCCATAGCAACAATCAGAGCCATACTACCCAGTAGTGCAAATTTATAAAGTGCTGCGGGACACTGACAATTGCTGAACTAACCTAACAAGAAGGATGAGGTGGCTCCACTTTTCACACTTGTTCCCCACAGGACCTTATGTATGAAAACTGTCTAGCAGGAAGACTGTCTTTGTTGCCCATAGCAACCAATCAGAGCTCAAAGCAACCAATCAGAGCTCATAACAACCAATCAGAGCCCATAGCAACTAATCAGAGCTCATAACAACCAATCAGGACTTATAGCAACCAATCAGAGCTCATAGCAACCAATCAGAGCTCATAACAACCAATCAGAGCCCATAGCAACTAATCAGAGCCCATAGCAACCAATCAAAGTCCATAGCAACCAGAGTCCATAGTTACCAATCAGAGCCCATAGCAACCAATCAGAGCACATAGCAACCAATCAGAGCCCATAGCAACCAGATAGAGCTCATAGCAACCAACCAGAGCCCATAGCTACCAATCAGAGCTCAAAGTAACCAATCAGAGCCCATAGTAATCAATCAGAGCTCATAGCAACAATCAGAGCTCATAGCAACCAATCAGAGCCCATAGCAACCAATCAGAGCTCATAGCAACAATCAGAGCCCATAGCAACCAAACAGAGCACACAGTGGAAATAGGTATCGTTTCCCATTTCCATTTTTCCCCAGAGCACATAATATAGAATGAAAGCTGAGCTCACTGATTGGTTACTAATGGACCTCTGAAATGGTTACTAATGAGCTTGATTGGTATGCTATAAGGACACCATAATGAGTTGCTTCTTTCAGGACTCTGATGAGCTATGAACTCTGATTGGTTGATATAGGCTGTGATTGGTTGCTATGTGCTCTGATTGGTTCCTATGGGCTCTGATTGGTTGATATAGGCACTGATTGGCTGCTATGGGCACTTATTGGTTGCTATGGGCTCTGATTGGTTGCTATGAGCTCTGATTGGTTCCTATGGGCTCTGATTGGTTCTATGGGCTCTGACTTGGTTGATATAGGGCACTGATTGGTTGCTATGGCCTCTGACTGGTTGCTATGGGCAACACAGTCTTACCGCTAGACAGTTTTCATACATAAAAAGCAAATAGAAGCACCTAAAAAACACTGTTCATTTTTTTTCTTGAAATATACTCCTATTTTTATGCTGTGTGAACCAGGTTTATCAGTTTGAGAATTTTTATGTATTATGTTTCTTACACTGGATGCAATGTAACAGACCCTCACCTGCGGGTTCGTTCGGCTCGGTTCACATCTGTGTCCAAGGTTCCGTTTGGAGATGAAAACGGACGTCTTGGGATCGGTTTCCCTACGGACACCCTCGGCGCTTGATGGACCCTATGAATTACAATGTATCTGTCAGGTTCCGACTATGGTGTTCCTTGTATAGACAGAACAAATAGTGCATCTTGCTGCGTTATTTTTCCATCATTCCCGGTGGAACATGTGACAGAGGTTCCGGACGGAACAGACGAGGCGTTTGTGACCCAAACCTAATACTGTATTTCTGTCTACATCCAGGTTTTCAGACTTTGGACGCATTCACATGACAGAGTTTCCATGGAGCCAATGTCATTGTCACCCAACTGCCCTCTGTCAGCTCTTCCTGGCAGCCAATCACTGTGAGCGTGCACAGACATGCCTGGCCACCTTAGCAAGATGTTAAACGGAATCTGTCACCAATTTTTATTTTTACTTATTAAATCAAGCCCCTGATCCATATTCTTTTCCTCTGAGTCGTTTTTATTTCCTGACTGTAGATTTCTCTATTCGGCCATTTATATATGATTGTGGGGAAGACATTCTTGCTTGCACTGCTTTAGCAGCAGTCAGAGAGATACTTTACAGCAGCTTCATGCCCATAGGATTCTTAAGACCGATTCTGTCCCATAGACTTGTATAGGAGAGTTTTCACTGTGCAGGGAGGGGAGAGGGGGAGCTGTGACATCTCCTCCTGTGACTGGTGGATTCTGTGTTATCTGTACACATCGGGGTCTCCTTTCAGCTTGACCCTGCTTTTATTGATGAGCACACTGCTGAAAAGCTCTCTAAACAGAGCAGGAAGTATCAGACTATTATTAGGCCTAGTGGCCAAAGTGAAAACTGCAGGACTTAAGAATTATTAAAAATATTGAAAGTGAAATGGAAAAAAAAAAAAAAAAAACATAACCAAAAATTCCTAAAAATGTGAGTTAAACAATAAGTAATTTTTGATCACACATTCCCTTTAAGTTCCATACAATAAAGCTGAACACCGGGTGGATTGAGGGAAAGTTAATTTGTTGTGAATTGTGTTGTGTGTTATGGGACTTTATAGCAGAACATATTCTCTCTCCAGGCAGAAGCCTCAGAAACCCTCTGAACGAGTTTGCAACCGACTCATTAAAAAGTCGTTAAGTAACTGAACATAGAAGCTAATTACCTCCCTCCCCGCTGAATGCAACAGGAACAAATATACTAAATGGTTATCGGCCCGGCGGCTGCAGCGTGACGGGTAAATCAGCTCCAGCACAGGTGCCACCGCCCCACAGCCCAGAACACATCCCCGTCCTGGGGACTCGAGAAATTACTTTGAAAATTTTTTGTAGACGTTTTGTTTTTGTAATGTTTGTTGCTTTTTTATTATTATTTTTGGAATAATAAATATTTCTGAAAATCCTGTATTTTTGGAGAAATTAGTTTTGCTATTTTTATTGATTTTTTTAAAGTTTTTTTAGGTTTTTAAGGAAAGTAGTTTTTAATAGTTTTGCTTGAATAGGTCTCCTCGGTTCACAATAGTAGTTTGACCGAATTTGTCAAAATATTCAGGATGTCTCATACCAGCAACAATGGACACTTCTACATGTGTTTTCCAGCTTCTGAAAAGTATCTTCAGTAGCCAAATGGATCCGAATTTAAATTCTTAAACCCAACTTCAACTCTGATATAACCCTAACATCACAGTTAACCCCAACACGAACACTAACTCCAACTCTAATATTAACTCCAACTCCTATCCTAACTCCAACTAAAACTCCAACCCTTACCCTGATACAACCTTAACTTTAAACCTAACCCTAACCGAGCCCTAACACTGACCCCAACCCTAATCTCAAATCCATTCCCAGCTGAATCTCTAACCGTGATATGGTTCCAACATGAACTCCTATCCTAACTCCAACTCTGATCTCAAAATTCAAGCCCCAACCTCAACTACTATTCAACTCCAATGCTAACCCCGACTGAGACTACAACAATAACCCCAATACAACCCTAATTACAAACCCAGCCCCAACACAATCCATAATCTCAAATCTATCCACAACCCTAACCTCGCCCTAACCCCAACTGAAACTCCAACCTTGACCCTGATTTAACACTTTCTACAAACATAGCCCCAACACAACCGATAGCCTCAACTCAAACCCCAACTGTAACTCCAACTCCAACCCTTACCTAGCCCTAACCCCAACTGTAACTCCAACCCTTACCTAGCCCTAACCCCAACTGTAACTCCAATTCCAACTCTTACCTATCCCTAACCCCAACTGAAATTCCAACCCTAACCGAGCTCTAACCCCAACTGTAACTCACCATTACCTAGCCCTAACCCCAACTGAAGCTCCAACCTTGACCCTGATTTAACACTTTCTACTAACCTATCCCCAACACAACCCATAGCCTCAAATCCAACCCCAACTGTAACTCCAACCCTAAACTAGCCCTAACCCCAACTGAAACTCCAACCTTGACCCTGATTTAATGCTTTCTACAACACTAGCCCCAACACAACCCATAGCCTCAACTCCAACCCTTACCTATCCCTAACCTCAACTGAAACTCCAACCATTACCTAGCCATAAACCCAACTGTAACTCCAACCTTGACCCTTATTTAACACTTTCTATTAACCTATCCACAACACAACACATAGCCTCAAATCCAACCCCAACTGAAACTCCAACCCTAACCTAGCCCTAACCCCAACTGAAACTCCAACCTTGACACTGATTTAATACTCTGTACAACCTTAGCCCCAACACAACCCATAGCCTCAACTCCAACCCCAACTGTAACTCCAAGTCCAACCCTTACCTATCCCTAACCCCAACTGTAACGCCAACCTTAGCCTAGCCCTAACCCCAACTATAAGTCCAACCCTAACCTAGCCCTAACCCCAACTGTAACGCCATCCTTACCCTAGCCCTAACCCCAACTATAACTCCAACCCTAACCTAACCCTAACCCCAACTGAAACTCCAACCTTAGCCTAGCCCTAACCCCAACTATAACTCCAACCCTAACCTAGCCCTAACCCCAACTGAAACTCCAACCTTAGCCTAGCCCTAACCCCAACTATAACTCCAACCCTAACCTAGCCCTAACCCCAACTGTAACGCCAACCTTAGTGTTAATCTGAGTATAAATGGCAGTGTTATCATAGCACTATATGTTAGTGTTATATTAGGTGTAAATGGCAGTATTATTATAGCACTATATGGTAGTATTATCTTAGCACTGTATGGTAACAATATGCTGGGTGTATATTGTATTGTTATCATAGCACTAAATGGCAGTATTATTCTAGGAGTATATGGCAGTATTATCATAGCACTTTATGGCAGTATTATTCTAGGAGTATATGGCAGTATTATCATAGCACTATATGGTAGTATTATATTGGGTGTATAGGGCAGCGTTATGATAGCACTATATGGCAGTATTATTCTAGGTGTATATGGCTGCGTTATCATAGCACTATATGATAGTATGTTATGTGCTGTGTCTGGAAGCATTATCTTACCAGTATTTGGTGGTATGGCAGTATTACATAAAATATACTGACAAGAATAACTGTGAAAACATGAAAAGGGTGAAGGGCTATTTTTGCTTTTGCTCAGGATTCAGTTTTTATCTAAGAGCAACTCCGAAGGCGACTGAGTGTTTTCTGTAGATGATATATTGATGTAGGATGATGATGATGATGATGATGGGGGCTTCGCTTATCTCACTTCCTTGTTGAGGGTCACATTGCCCACAGTCTCCACTTCGGCCCCTCGCTCTGTCTGTAAAAATACAATAAAAAGCAAATAGTTCCAATGAATCCCTCAGGGTCATAATAATATATATATTCAGGCAGCACAACCAAGCAATACCATCTCTTTCCAGAAAAGTTGGGTGACAACCAGCTCGGCCCCCACTACAGCTCCTGCAGGGCTGCTCACCCGGCTTTCCTACAGTCCTGAGGAGCAAAATTCCTAAGTTATGCAGCAATAAAGAGGATGCATCACTACATATGTCGTCAGATTGGCTGTTCAGGACTCTGGGAAAGCTGAGTGACAGGAACTTTAACATGAACTGACTGCCATCACCTTCCCCAGTAATATATAGTGAGACATGGAAGACGCCCGGACACGCTCGGCACGTCCCCCGCATCCACATCATGTGGCCGGCGGCTAATCACCAGCTCTGCCCTCGCCAAGGACTTTCCTTGTTTAAAGAAGATTAAATTATAGGATATGAAATGTTATTGAATCCTGGCGGCCACGCTCACTCTCTGCAGCTCTGTGCGGCGGACTCTGCAGTTGTGAATATACGAGGATGTGGAGCGAACGGCCGTATGCTGACAAGTAGTGTAAGACGGAGGCCGGCTCCTCACATCAGCGGAGGAAAGCGGCTCTCGCCACAGCCTGCCCTGTGATTACAGCAGCCCACCCGCCAAAAATAAAGTATGTGCACCACAGGGGCCGTCCGGCTTACGGGATCGTATTCTACAAACCATCCAAAAGCTAAAGTAAAACCATCTCCATAGACCTCAATAGAAAATCTGCACTACAGTCCACACGACTCAGATTCTCTGAGGTCAGATTTCAAAACCGCCGTGTTTTTTTTCCAAAAAATTTGGAACATATTTATTCTTCCGCTAGATTTCACTCGGAAAACAGTGGAAAATTTACCAATGAAGTCAACAGGATGGCAGAAAAAGGGACCGGAAAGCTTTGTCCTAGTTTTATGCCGCAGATCCACATCCAAAGACCAAATCGTGCACTCCACGTTGCTAACCACCATCACTACCGCATACACCTGGCTACAAAAAAAACTGAAAACCGCAGTTTAATCTAATGGAAATTTGCACCAAAAACCGCGGCAAACCATGAAAGCCTAGATGAAAAATCCTTGGGCTCATGTATTGGGCTCCGTCTACATGGTGGTGATTTACTGTCTGATTTTTAAGCGGATTCAGTATTTAGAATCCACAAAAATTTGACTGTAAGGCCCCGTTCACACGACGGGTTTGGCCGCGGGTTCGGCCGTGGCCAAACCTCGTCCGACCCTCGTTTATGGCACGGGTTTGTGGTCTCAGTTGCCATGGGCTGGCTTGGGCGCGGCTTGTGGAGAGGGTTAGCCCCCCCATGCAAATTAATAGGCAGGGGGAAACCACGCCGCCAGCCACGTAAGAATTGACAGGAGAGTTCTCACACTCCGTAGGCGCGGCAAGGCCGTGGCCCCAAAGCCGCGCCAGACCCGCGGCCCAAAAGCCACGGCCAGACCTGCGGCCCAAAAGCCACGGCCAGACCCGCGGCCCAAAAGCCAAGGCCAGACCAGAGGCCCGAAAGCCACGGCCAGACCTGCGGCCCAAAAGCCACGGCCAGACCTGCGGCCCAAAAGCCACGGCCCCATACCTCGGCCCCAAAAGCCACGGCCCAGTACCTACGGTCCCGAAAGCGTAGCCAGACCCGCGCGTGTGAATATTATGTATTTCCAATAGGAAACCATGTTAATAAACTAGGCGCGATTTGGACGTGGTTTTGGCCGCGGAAACCGCGTCGGAACCCGCGCCATAACCGTGGCCAAATCCGTCGTGTGAACAGGGCCTAAACCAGTCCCCATAGACCTTAATAGAAAATCCGAGCTGTAGTGCACATTGCTCAGATTGTCTGAGGTCAGATTTCAAAACAGCTGGTTTAGCAAAAAACTTACAACAAATTTACAATAGAAGTTAATGAAAGACGAGCAGCGAGTACTTGATCGGTTTTTGGTGTAGATTTTGGCTTCTAAAAACTCCGATGCACTTTTGATCCCTCTTATAGCGAGTGTGTTTATTGCATTCTTGAAAGGTCCTTATTTTGTTTTATTCCATGGGTGGATGAGGACGCGTCTCCGTGCCCCCGGAGCCATATACCACCGCGTGGACAAGGCACTGGTTTGAGTCAAATGAGTAAAATAACTGAAAAAAACAATTAAAAACCACATGAAAATCCAGGCAAATACTGCAAACTGAAGGAGTGCTCCCACGGCGGCCAAAAAGCTTGGTTACCTCATTGAAAATCCCTTGCTTCCCAATGCCGAATTTCAGCGAGGAAACAACCTGGACTGGATTTTTGCGGCGAGCACTTTATTATCATCGGCATTAATGCCCATCACAGAACTGACATCAATTTGTTTCCAATCGCCTCAATGTATTTCATAGTTTCATAGTTTCATAGTTTGTAAGGCCGAAAAAAGACAAGTCGTCCATCTAGTTTTAGCCTGTGTGCTAATTTAGAACCAGAGGAAGGCAAAACCCCAATAGGTAAAACCAATTGTCCTTCATTTAGGAAAAATTCACTCCCGACTCCAATCTGCAAATCGGAAAAATCCCTGGATCAACGACGCCTCCTCCAGAATACCGTAGACACTATAAACTTGTTATATTATTACCTCCAGAAATCATCATCAAACCTTTTTGAACTCCGTCAGTGAATTCACCATACCAGTCCCCCAACCCCCCCCCCCCCCCCCCCCCCCCCTCTGCAAAATTCCATAGCCTCACTGCTCTTACAGTAAAGATTCCCTTATCTAATGTTTAGTAGAAACTTTCCGTTCCTCAAGATTTAAGGATAGCCCCCTTGTTCTAGATACAGCCCTGGTATAATTTAAATCTTGGGAGAGATCTCTATATTGACCTTTGATGTATTTAGACATATTTATAATATCCCCCGAAGCCGACTTTTCCTCTAACTAAATACCCCCTAATCTTGCTAATCTTTCTTGGGTACTGTAGTCCACCCCAGTCCTTTTATTATTTTTGTTGCCAGGGCCTTTTTACCTGTTCTAAAGCTCCCTACAATGTCTTTCCTGTCACTGGTGCCCAAAACTGTAAACCATATTCCATGTGTGGTCTAACAAGGTGACTTGTAAAATGGGAGAATAATGTTTGACCCATCAATGTGACTCTATGCCCCTTTTAATAACACCCCATGATCCTATTTGGCTTTGGCTGCTGCTGACTGACACTGCGTGCTACAATTAAGTTCTTACTTCCACCAGGATTCCCAAGTCCTTCACAATGACAATTTATATACCCATGTTTTTCCATGTAACATGTATCATGTAAATGACGGATTTTTTCCTCCCCATTGCATAACCTTGAATTTATCTGTGTTATACCTCATCTGCCATTTCCCTGCCCAGGCGCTCCAACTTATCCAGATACCCTTTGAAATACATATTACTCCCTCTATTGTGTTGATTACTTTACAGAGCTTAGTATCAACTTCAAAGATCGATATTCTTCAGTGTTATCCCTTTGGTAGAGATTCATAATGAAAATGTTAAAGTGGATAGGGCCCCAATACAGAGCCTTGTAGTTACCGCCACTAGTAACAGCGATCCAGTCTGATATGAGTACCGTATTAATAACTACACTTTGTTTTCTATCAGAGAGCCAGTATACATACCCACTTTTGCACACAATGTTCCCCCGTCCAAGATTCACATTTATATTTACCAACCTTTTATGTGGCACCTATCAAATGCTTTAGAAAACATCATAGATCTAATGACATCCGGTGGCCTACACCCCGAATCCAATCTAGCACTGACATCCTCATAGAAGCTTTGATGCAGGATATAGTCTGACAGGACGGATCCTATCTGAACCCTATGCCTGGACGGCGTTATCCTTTATTGTCAGTGTTGGGGAAAACTCCCGATAGCCATCTCTGAGAAAACCTTCAACATTTACCTACAACAAGGTTAAGCTATACCTGGCCTATAGTTTTCCTGGATCACTTTTTGGAAACCCTAATTTGAAATATGGCACCACATTTGCTATGCTCCAATCCTTTGGACATACCCCGTAATTAGACAGTCCATGAATATACAGAATAGGGGCCTATCGTATGCATCACTTAACATCTCTAGGACACTGGGTGTATGCCCTTAAGACCTGGGGATTTGTCTATTTTAATCTTCCTAATATGGTGCTTCACTTCTTCCTAGGTTAGACAAGAAACTTTTAAGTTGGAGTTTACCTCATCTCTCTGTTCAACAGGAAGGTCAACCTCCTCGGTTCAATACAGATGGAGAAAAAAGTGTTTATACGTTTGCTATTTTTCTCATCGCCCACTAACTGTCTCTCCCTCAGTATTTTTTTCAAAGGGCCAACATTTTTCTGTTTTAATCTTTTTACTATTATATAGTTAAAAAATATTTTTGGGGTTAGTTTTACTATCTATAGCAAGATGTCCTTTTCCGCTCCATCTTTGCTTCCTTTACTTCTTTATTTTACCACACAAAATTTTTTTCCTATAAGCATCTTAGTGCCTCTTCACTGCCCTCCTGTTTTTAGGTAGCTGAGAACGCTTTCTTTTTGTTTTTTATTGCGCTCTTTTAATCCCTTTTGATCCCATTGGGCTTTTCCTGTTTCTAATTTTTTTATTACCATTCAGGTATATGTACCTCTCACAGGGGTAGGCCCTAGAATGTTTTTAAAAAATATCCCATTTATTATAAGTTTCTGCCATATTAAACACATTGTCCCCAGTCAATGACGGTTTAGGGCCTTCCTAGCAGAATAAAAATTAGCCTTCCTAAAATCATGTTTTTTGTGGCTCCCATGACAAAAAACTCTATTGAAGGAATAAAACGGAAATTTATTATATTATGGTCACTATTCCCCTAGGTGCGCCCCTCAACCTGAACCATTGTTACATCCCTGTCAGGGTCTATTAGTCATATTAAGCTAGAGGGTGCCTTTCCTCTAGTTTGGATCTTAGCGCCCATTTTGGCCACAGGTAATTATCATATTTTATAGAACAAAAACCTGTTTTCCTTTGTGAGAGCTACAGGTTCCAGATTCCCAATTGATTGTCTGGATAGTTTAAAGTCACCCATAATAATAACCTCATTCTGATTAGCCGCCTCATCTATTTGCTGAGGAGTACATTCAACCATGGGGTTCTTTTAAATGATGGGGGCCTATACAGACCCCTATTAGTTATTATATGTTTATTGTTACCCCATGTATATTTAACCCATAATGAATTTCCACATGTTCATTACCTGTAACCTATACTCTTCCCGCAGTGTGGCTTCAGACAGGATTTTACATATGGACAGACACCTCCCCCTTGTACCCGTCTTTACGATCCTTTCTGAATAGACTGTAACCCTGCAAGATAAAACCGCCCAGTCGTAGCTCGCGTCCAGCCATGTCTCAGTATCCCCACTATGTCAAATTTTTTCTTCAGCTATTAATAATTCTAGTTCATTTATTTTGTTGGTCAGAGTCCTGGCATTGGTCATCTGCAATTTAAGGTTTCCAGTTTTTATTCCTTTCCATCCCTGATATTTTAATCTTATTGCTACACCCCCCCCTCCCTCCACGCCTTCCCCCTGCTTTTATTCTAAGTCCCAGCTCTCTATCTTCACTATCTTGCATGCGATGTTAGTTACCCACCCCCCCAGTCCTAGTTTAAATATTCCTCCAACATCCCTGGCCATTATTTGTCCCCATACAGCTGCAACCTCCCCTTTTAGGTGCAGCCCATCCAAGCATAGAGTCTGTAGCCCAAGACAGAATCAACCCAGTTCTACCAAAAACCCAAATCCCTCTTTCCTACACTACACCAATTTTGTGAGCCACATTATTCACCTCTCTAATCTCCCCCTTGCTACTCTGGTGTGGCTCGAGGAACAGGTAATATTTCTGAAAATATTACCCTGGAGGTCCTTGTTTCTAACCTTCAGCTTTGCCAGGGAGCATAATATTGTATTATTTGGGCAAAGTATAGGACTTTTATGTAGACCCTATGGGACCAGTGCACTATATGGTGCTATTTTATGCTGGAACTGAATTGACGTGCGATACAAAATAATGTCATTGTGATGCACTGGTAAATAGATACGTCGAAGAACTGGTATATCCCCATTGTATGGTGCTATTATGTGGGCCCTACAGGATACTGTTATATGATCATTGGATGTGGCAGTATTATGTGGGCATTGAAGAGTACTGTTATATGATCATTGTATGGCACTATCATGCAGGTTACTATAGTACTGTCATTGTATGGCAGTATTATGAGAGCACTGCAGGGTACTGTAATATGGTCACTGTATGGCACTATTATGTGGGTACTGCAAGGTACTGTTATATATCATTGTAGGACACTATTATTTGGACCCTGCAGGATACTGTAGTATGTGGTGTTCATTAGTATGCATTATTATTTGGCCTGCGCAGGTCTTGTAATATAATCATTGCATGGCACTATCATGCAGGTTACTATAGTACTGTCATTTTATGGCATTATTATGAGAGCACTGCAGGGTACTGTAGTAGGGTCACTGTATGGCACTTATGTGGGTAATGCAGGGTATTGTTATACTAACCTTGTATACACAATTCGGAGAGCACTGCAGGTACATGTATATGGTCATTGTATGGCCTAGTTATGCAGTGATACGAAGTAGGTCATTGTATGGCACTATTATGCAGTATACTGTAGTATGGACATTGTATGGCACTATTATGTGGACCCTGCAGGTTATTCTAGTATGGTCATTGTATGGCACTATTATGTGGACCCTGCAGGTTATTCCTATGTAAGGGACATTGTATGGCACTATTATGCAGGATACTATAGTATTGTCATTGTATGGCAGTATTATGTGGACCCTGCAGGGTACTGTAGTATGGGCATTGTATGGCACTATTATGTGGGCCCTGCAGGATACTGTAGTATGGTCACTGTATGGCACTATTATGCAGGATACTGTAGTATGGTCACTGTATGGCACTATTATGTGGGCCCTTCAGGATACTGTAGTATGGTCACTGTATGACACTATTATGTGGGCCCTGCAGGATACGTAGTATGGTCACTGTATGACACTATTATGTGGGCCATGCAGGATATGTAGTATGGTCACTGTATGACACTATTATGTGGGCCCTTCAGGATACTGTAGTATGGTCATTGTATGGCAGTATTATTTGGGTCCTGCAGGATACTGTAGTATGGTCACTGTATGGCACTATTATGCAGGATACTGTAGTATGGTCACTGTATGACACTATTATGCAGGATACTGTAGTATGGTCATTGTATGACACTATTATGTGGGTCCTTCAGGATACTGTAGTATGGTCACTGTATGGCACTATTATGCAGGATACTGTAGTATGGTCACTGTATGACACTATTATGTGGGCACGTTATCTTGACAATGAACATGTTCTAGTAGCTACAATGTAGTACAATGCTCTAAATCAATAAGCACGATCTGCCAGTCAATGACTGCTCCTTTTGTGTGTGGGAACATTGGGGTGCAGCTGTACAGTATAATCCTTGTATGGTATTATTATACAGATGTGATGTGCCGCACTGTGTGCTCTATATGGCAGTATTATTTGTGTACACACTTCATTATTTAGCTTTGCTCAGTGTCTGCTCTGGGAAAGCTCCTGGTGGGTAAAATGTACCCAATTGTGGCCAAAAGGGAGTCCTTTAGTTCTCCACTGGGGTGATGCTGCGGAATATCATTTTTTCTAGTATAGTGTTGACCTCTGAAAAAATATATACATATGTATACCGTGCAGTGCATAGCTGCCATGTGGCTATACAGTGGCACAATTTGGAAGTATACACAGGGGAATACTTCCACCGAAAACTGTAAATCAAAATAAGACAGACCCCAAGCTATTTGCCCAGTGTTATTATAGAATACCTCCTCCCAACAAAATGTATAGTTTGGGGTTCCCTTTAGATTCTGATCAAAAACCCCTTAAAACAATCCTTCAGGCAGAAAAAAACTTTTATCCCCTCAAAAGTAAAAAGAAGGGGATCTTAGGAGAAGGCAATTACAGTTTGGAGAAACGGCCACTAAGGTGGTTATGGCAGAACTTATATATTGGAAAAAAAAAAGGTTTTTTTGAAGGGCCCAAAAAAAAACCTTCTCCCCCAATTTCGTCCCCCCTCCTGCTTTTTTTACTTTTCCAGTAGGGGTTCTCTGTGTTATGTCTGTCTTTTTTGTTTGTTTTTTGTTTGTGGGTGGTTGCATGGAAAAACTGTAAGGACCCTTGGGCATTTAGGAACGGGGCCAGGGGCAATTTTAAAGCTTTTTTTGGGGAGTCTAAAAAAGTCAAAAATAAATTTGGGGGGCACGTGTGCAGGGGGGTTTTGGGACGTTATGGCCCCTGTTAGGGGTTTGATTTTTCTGCCCGGGTCAGTTTTTGTTTTAATGAAGTAAACTGGCCTTTAAAAACCCTTAAAACCCTAAATTTGGGAGTCTAAAAAAAAAATTTCAGGGGGGAATTTGGGGGGCACAATTTTTTGAAAGGAGTTATAAAAATTTATGGTTTTCCTGTCTAGTGGTTAAATTTTTTGGGCCCATTTCAGTTGGGGGCCCTTTATTTAAAATTTTAAAAAAAATTTGGCCATGCCCCGAGTTAATTAGGATTTCTAAAAAAAAAACCAAGGCGGGAATAGGGAAAGGGGCCAAATGCGAGTTATTAAGAATTTAGGGTTTTCTTTTTTAGGGGTTTGGGATTGTTTTTGGTTCCCAGTGTCGGGTTCATTGGGTTTTTAAAATTTAAAAAGTGTTTTGGGTTTCCCTTGGGGTTAAATTTCCGTTTGGGTTTTCTAGTTTCCCCCCTTTTGTGGGGTTTGGGAGAATGTTTTGGGGATTTGGTTTTTGGGTTTTAGTTTCTGGGGGGGCCCCCCCCCCCCCCCCCCTTCCGGGGGATCACTGGCCAGGGAAGGTTACTTTTCTTTTTATTGGGGCCCAATTTTTGTGGGCCAAAGGGGGGGGACATTTTTTGAAAAAAAAGGGTGTTAGGGGGGAATTGTCGGGGGATAGGGGGGTTTTTAGTGTTGGGGGTTTTGTAAAAAGGGTAAAGTTTTTAAATATCCCCAACCTTTTTCCAGGTTTAAAAAAAACATTTTTCCAAATAAAAAAATTTTAGGGGTTTGAGTTTTTTTTCCTTTTGTTTTTTACTTTTTAGTTTTTGCCTCTTCTTTGGGGGATCCCTGGTTTTGCTTTTTTTGGCTTTTATTTGTAGTTTTTTTTGGATTTAAACCAGCTTAATTACACTTGGGGGGAAAAAGAAAAGGGGCCCAGTGCCCAGTCCCGGGGGAAATAGGGAGGTAGGACAGTGTTTTCTTTCCTTTAAAATTACAGGGGGATTTTTTACTGAAAAAAAGCAGTCAAAAAGCGGGGGTTTTTTTTCCGGGGTTTCTAAAAACCCAAGCGGGGAGTTTCCTCACTTTAAATTAAAAAAGAAATTTAAATTTTTTAAAAAGGGGGAATGTCATAAAGGGTTGGGCAAAAAAAAAATTAAATAACTCGAGGGATGAGACGGGGTTGGGCCTTGTTTCCCATCCATTACTAGTTTTGGAAAAAGGGAGCACATAGCTGGGTTGTGGTCCCCAAAAAGGTTTCCCCACGGAGTTTCTCCTAAATTCTGGGTTCCCTGGGGTTTTTGGGGGACACCCCTTTTAAATTTTGTCCGTTTGGCCGTTAGCTGAGGGGGGGCCGGCGGGGGGCCCCGGGGGGGTTTCCATGAAAAATTTTTGGGAAAAAACCTTTAAAGATAAAAAGGATTAAAATTATAGCAATAAAAAAAAAACCAAATTTTAGGCCTGAAACCCCCAAAAAAAAAATTTAAAATTTTTGGGGGGAAGGGTTTGGGGGGTCTTGGGGGGGAATAAAAAAAGAAAATCAGATGGTAAAAAAAAAAAAAAATAAAATAAAAAAAAAGGCCCCAAAAATCAAAAAAAAAATTTTTAAGGGGGGGAACCCTTTACAATGTTTTATGGACCCATGTGCCCCTCCCTTGGGTTTTACAGACCTCCCCTTTGGGGAAAAAATCTGTGTGTGCGTTTATATTTTGTCGGGGTGAAAACCCCCAAAATTTAAAACCCCAAAAAAGGACCCCCAAAATAAAGGAGAAAAATCTTGTGAGAAAAAAAACGCAATTTTTTTTTTTGGAAAAATTTAAACGCTTTTTCCATGCAAGGTAAAAAAGATATAGAAGTTTTTTTATGAATCTTTTCGGGGGTTTTTAAATCATTTTGGCACCAGGGGGGAATTTACAAAAAATTTGTTTACCAAAAACCTATAGTTTGGGGAATTTCTGTCTTTTCTTTCCAGTTTCCCAAACCAAAGGGGGAAACCCTATGCTTTCCCGGGTTTTTTTCCATTGCACTGATAGATATTCATGTTTTTTGCGGGCGGTGGGTGCAAAAGGGGGACACAAAAAATTAAAAATCTAAAATTTTCCCTGGGGAAAAGGGGGGGACGGGTTTTTGGGGGGGAATTGAATAGAAAAAAAACCATTTTACAGTTTCCTGGCAAAAAAAAACTCTTTTTTCTTTGTTGGCTTCTGGGGCTGATAAAGGCCCTTTTTCAAAGGTTTTTGGGGAAAACTGGCCCTAAAACCCAATCCCGGGGTTTTTCTGTTTTTTTGGACGGGTTTCTTTAATTCCTTTTTTTCTGGGCCCTTTAAAATTTTGGTTCCTTTTCCCCGCTCTATTTTCCCCCGTCCGGGATTTTGGGTCCTGGTCTTGATCCATCTCCTGGTACCAGCCCCTGTCTTGTTACCTGTTTTGGGTTTTCTGATCGATTTTTGGGTTCTGTTTGGTTCCCCAAACACTGATTCCTAGATTGGTCAGTACCCTCTTGGCGGGTTTTAATTTGGGTTTTCCATATTTATCCCATTCCTAGATTTTGTTCTTAGTCCCGGGAATCCATCCCCGGGGAACAACCCCGGTCTGTGTTTTCCTGTTTTCCGCCTTCAACTTGATTCTGGTTCTGATCCAATTCCTGGTTCCTATTGTGACACCAGCCTGATTTCTAGACTGGTCAGGATCTCTTCATTGGTTATTCATTAAAAGGGGTTTGTTTCACAAACAGAGATCGTGCTTTTCATTTTAAAAGATCTTAAAAAAACAAGAAATTTGAAATATGTGTCCATTAAATTTGGCCCTACCTTTTCCTAGACCCCCCTCTTTTTTGGGGGCCCTGCATAAACCCCTCCTCAGGTCGTATACCCCTACGACCTGTTCGGGTTCCCCTGTAGGTGCCAGCACTGGTTGCTATGGCTTGAGACCTGTTCTTTCTCAAATGGGGGGGCTAAAAGCCTGGTTTGCTATAGCTTACAGACCTGTTCAAATCTCTCCTGATGGGGCGGGAAGCACCGGTTCTAGGGCCCTACAGCCCTTTTTTCTATCCCTCCTGATAGGCTGCAGCACTGGTCGCTATGGTTTAGAGACCGGGTTCTATCTCTCAGGGATAGGTTTTCCAGCCTGGTCCCCAATAAAAAACAGAACTGTTTGGTTTTCCCTGATGGGGTTTGGCCACCCGCTGGTTGCTTTTGTACAGACCTGTTTATTTCTTCTCCTGTTTGGTGCCAGCGTGGTTGTATAGAAAAAAGACCTTTTTGGGTTTCTCTCCTGATAGGATGCCAGCGCTGGTTGTATAGTACAAAATGTTGGATCTCTCCTGATGGGCTGCCTTTCATGGTTGCTATAGTACAGACCTGTTGGATCTCTCCTGTTTGGCTCCCACCGCTGGTTGCTATAACAACAGCCCCCCCCCCCCCGGTTCGATTTTCCCCTGATAGGCTCCCCAGCATTTGGTTTTGCTATAGTAAAAAA
Organism: Phyllomedusa bahiana; assembly: GCA_025379985.1. Lineage (NCBI taxonomy): Eukaryota > Metazoa > Chordata > Amphibia > Anura > Hylidae > Phyllomedusa > Phyllomedusa bahiana. The sequence goes on along the minus strand of JAODAL010019917.1, from coordinate 18,444 downwards.
AATGGTGCCTCTGCAGTCGTCACTGCAGACCAGTAAACACAGCCCTGAATTAAAAATAAAAACTGAGAAACCAGGACTGGGTGGGGATAAAATAAAGGGAGTGGGGAAAACCCCTTTAAGTATCATCTCTATATGTCCCAGTCTTGGATTTTGGTCCTAGTCCTGATCCATCTCTGGGTCTGCATCACCCCCATTCTGATACTGACCCATCTCCTGGTTTTAGCTCCTGGCTGTGCGCCTTACTTCTGGCCAGATGCTTCTATTGGTATGACCCACCCCTGTTGCCAAAAAGGGCGACATGTGTAAATTTTTGGTGCTCAGGGCCCTTTTTTTGTGCTTTAGTAGGTAAAATTTGCCCCTGAATCTTAAACCTGTTCTACTTTGGGTCATAGTTTTAGGTTTTTTAGTAAAAAAAAGCGACACTTGTGGCTCAGGTAAACCCCTTTGGAAAAATTTTCCCCTACCTGTCCCAGCAGAAAGGGCCCCTGGTTTTTGGCCCCCCACGGGAAGCTTTTAAAATGGGGGCTTTGTAGGTTTTTGTGGGGACCCCTCTAGCAAAACCCCCCCGATTTCGGCGCATTACTAAGTGCCAAAAGGCGCCCGAAATTGAACCGGGAAAAAATTCCCCGCGAATGTTGGATTGTGGTTAAAGATAGGGCAATCCTTGTTTTGGGTTTTGGAAACCGGGTCCGTTTAAATTTTTATACACCTACCCAGCCCTGATTATAGACAAAGGCAGAAAACCCAAAACCTTGGCTGTGCTGGGCCTAAATTGGGGGTCATGACAGTTCAAAAAAAAATTTGAGGTTCTGTCACCATCAGACCCCAAAAACAGTGCTCCGGGGGATGGGCCCCGGGGTTTGACAAAACGGGTAAAAATTTCATGAGCCCCCATAGTTTGGGGCCCACCACCGAAGTTGATTTCTTATAGTATGTAGTTTTATTAGTAGCATGGTGCTGGCATGTAGTAAATATTACTTCCCTAAAGCCCCATATACTTAATATTTACTACATATATAAGGTATATTTATGGGGGGGGCCCGCAGTGGGGGATGATTTTTGGGGGCCCACCAGTGGAGTTGTTCTTGGGCCACCGTGGAGTTGATTTTTTAGCCCCCGGGGAAGTTGATTCTTATATCCACCAGTGGGTTGTTTCCCTTTGGGGCCCCACCTTTTGGAGATGTTTCTTGGGGCCACCAGTGGGAGCTGATTTTGGGCCCCCACCAGTGGAGATGATTTTTTGGGGCCACCAGTAGAGTTGATTTTGGGGCCACCGGGGAAAGTTAAATTTTGGGGCCCCCAAGTGGGTTAAATTTTTGGGGGCCCACCGTGGGGGAGATTCTTGGGCCCAAAAAAGTGGAGCTTTTTTTTGGGGGCCCAAACCAGTGGGGGGGGTTGATTCTTGGATCCATCAGGGGGAGTTGATTCTTGGCCCCACCAGTGGAGTTGTTTCTTGGCACCCACCAAGGGGTTTTAATTTCCCTTGGACCCCCACCAGTGGAGTTGATTTTGGGGCCCCACCAGTGGAGCTGATTGTTTGGGGCCCAAACCCAGTGGGGGCTGATTCTTGGGGCCCACCAGTGGATTTGATTTTGGGCCCCCCGTGGTTTTGGGTTTTTGGGGGCCCCCACCAGTGGAGTTGTTTTTTGGGTTTGCCCCCCCCAGTAGAGTTGATTTTTGGGAAAGGCCACCATTTAGAGTTGATTCTTGGTTTCCACCAGTGGAGATAAATTCTTGGGGCCAAAAAGTGGAGATGATTTTTTTGGGGGGCCCCACCAGTGGAGATGATTTTTGGGGCCCACCAGTGGAGATGATTTTGGGGGCCCAACCAGTGGAGTTGATTTTTGGGCCCCCCATTTGGAGTTGATTTTGGGGCCCCCATTTGGAGATGATTTTTTGGGGCCCCAACCAGTGGAGATGATTTTTTGGGGCCCCCAAGGGGGAGTTGATTTTTGGGGGCCCAAACCGGGTGGAGTTGATTTTTTGGGGGCCCAAACAGTGAAGTTGATTTTTTGGGGCCCCAGTGGGTTTATTCTTAGGGCCAACCAGTGAAGTTTATTCTTGGGGCCCCCAGTGGGAGTTGATTTTTGGGGCTCGGGAAAGTAGAGATGATTCTTGTGCCCCCAAAAGAAAAATTTTTTTTCTTGGGGGCCCCCGGTGGTGTTGTTTTTTTCCCCCCCCCCCCAAAAAAAAAAAGGGGGGTTGATTCTTGGATTTCCCCCATTTGGAGATGTTTCCCTTGGGGCCCCAGTGGAGTTGTTTCTTGGGGGCCACCGTGGAGTTAAAATTTTTTTTTTTTGGGGGTCCCCCAGTGGAGTTGATTTTGGGGCCCCCACCAGTGGAGTTGTTTTCTTGGGGTCACCAGGGGAGTTGTTTCTGGGGGCCCTACCAGGGAAAGAGATTTTTGGGGGGCCCCCAGGGGAGTTATTTTTTGGGGGCCCACCGTGGAGTTGATTCTGGGGGCCCTACCAGTGGGAGGATTCTTGGGGCCCCCCAGGGGAGGGGTCATTCTTGGGGCCACCAGTGGAGGGTTTTCCTGGGGGGCCCCCCTGCCTACCCTTTTTACTGTATTTGGGACTGTTATATTTCTGCCTTTTCAGCCTCTCCAAAGGGGATGTATGTCCCCATTTGAAAAAAAAAGAAACTTCAGGCCCTAAGTTTAAGGGCCAATCGGGGAAATTTTTTCCCCTGTGGGCCAGTCCAAGCCTGTGCAGTCCTAGAAAACCCACAAAATAAGCCGTGATTTTAAAAAACTATTTTCTGAAAAGCTTGTTAAATTTTATAAAAGGGCTCGGGATTTAAAATAAGTCCCCTCTTTATTAAAGTTACCGGAGCTCCCAAGGGGGTTTTTTACCCCCCCCAAAATTTTGGGCCTCGTTCCAGTCGCGCTCGCTGGTGCGTCCGGAGGACTGCCCGGCCCACTTCTCCAATCTCTTCTTTTATGGAGTGGCCCCTGACGGGGACCCCAGAGGGGGGGCCCCTTTATTTTACCCCACCAGTGGTTAAATTGTTACTTGCCACCCGTTTCCACCCACCAATAAGAGGAGAATCACACAGAGCGATGTGATGTTACATCCCAAGGGTTGAATAAAGATCTTTTCGGGAGTCCCTGCAAACATATTGGCCCCAAACAGAGCTGCTGACCCCCTCTGCCACCCCTAACCCCGTCCTGAAACATTTTGATCTTTGTTTAGGGAAGCAGGAGCTGTGCCCAGTGTGTCCCAGCAGGTCTTCAGCATACATGGATACCAGAGAGGTAGACCCGTTCCCTATGGGCCGTATATGAGTCACTTGACCGGCTTATATGGTATATATCTTAAAGAAAACCCTCCCGCAGAGAGAAAACCAAAGGTTTCCCGCGCTCCCCCCCCTTCCCTTTTCCCCCTCCATCCCTGGTTAAAGAGTCACTGTATCCTCCTACACATGAAGGTAAACTGAGTTAAAAAAAAGCCATTTCCCCAAATTTCAAAAATTTTCTTTATTTTTAAATTTTTTTACAAATATTCAAGGGCCCCTGCCCTTTTTTCAGTGAGGGCTTTTATATTAAAAGAGAGTGGCCCGTCAATCACGAATTACCCCCCGTCCCGTGGGGCTTGTATTTGTAGAGAGAGTGTCAATCATGGGTTCACACGTCCGTGGAGTTGTTTTTTTAGAGAGAGCTTTTCAATCAATGGAGTACACCCGTCCCAATGGGCATGTTAATAGAGGAGCTGTCAAAACATGGAGTAACCCCTCCCCTGGGGGCTTTTATTATAGAGGAGTGTCCCCAAACACTGGAGTTAAAAAACCCCCCCCGTCCACTGGAGCATGTATATATAGAGAGAGCTGTCCCAAACACGGAGTTTCAACCCCTTCCCCTGGAGATGTAATTTTAGGAGAGTGTCAATCACTGGGGTTCCCCCCGTCCACTGGAGGGAAATTCATACTTATTATTATTTTTATTATTATTTATTTTTAAAACACCATTGATTCCAGGGCGTGTTACATTCAAATACAAAACATTTATCAAAACAAGTACAATTGATTAAAAGTGAACTGGGCCCTTGAATGGCCCCCAGAGGGAGAGAGGATCCCGCCCACGGGGGGTTTTCAATCTAAGTGGAGGAGGAGAAAAGACAGGAAGGGTGGGGACAGGGCATGTTTTTGGGGTTTTGGACAGTGGTGCTAGGTTATTTTTAGGTTATAGGGGGTCCTGAAGGATTGGGTTTTCAGGGTGCCCTTTTGAACCCGTGGGATATATAGAGAAAAGTGTCAATCACATCGCCCCCAAATAGGCCCCCCACCGGAGGGTTTCATATAGAGAGCTGTCACCGAGTAGGCCCGCCCACTGGAGCAGGATAAAAGAGAACTGTCAAAAAAGTAGGCCGGGGCCCATGGGGGATGCATTTTTGAGCGCTATCACTGGTTTTTCCCGCCCATGGAGCTTTCATATAGGGGCTCTTCACTGAGTAGGTCCGGCCCCACTGGCGCCCTGCCCTGTTTGGAGCCTTTTCGTATTGAAATGGCCCGGCCCTCTGGAGCATGATATGGAACCGCTATCAGTTGTAGGCCCCCCATGGAGTTCTATAGAAAGGGTATACGTTGTTGGCCCACCCCCTGGGGCATGCCCTAAGGGGCACTATCCCCTGAGTTTTTGGGCCCCCCCATGGAGCATGCATATAGAACGCTATCACTGAGTAGGGCCCCGCCCAAAGGGGGCATTTCAAAAAGGTCTTCAAAATGAGGGAGGTCCGGGCCCCCCCGGAGGATGCCTTTTGAAGGCTATCAATTGTGGCCCCCCCAGGAAAATGCATTAAAAGAAACCCCTATCACTGAGTTGGCCCGCCCATGGAGGGATGATATAGGGCTCTATCCCCTGAGTAGGCCCCTCCTACTGGAGCATGCATATAGAGCGCTATCACTGAGTAGGCCCGCCCACTGGAGCATGCAAATAGTCTTTTAAACCCCCCCCCCCGTTGGCCCCCCCCTATGGAGCTGATTTTAGGGGGCGCAAACAATGAGTTTTGACCCCCCCCACTGGAGCATGAAATAGACAGCTGTCAAAACTTTTAGTTGGACCCCCATGAAGCATGCATGTAAAAGGGGAGACTTGCAATCCCTTGGTGGTCCGCCAATGAAGCTTTAAAGTTGAGAGCTGTCACTCATTGAGTAGGACGGCCCACTGGAGCATCCATATAGAGCACTATCACCTAGCAGGCCCGCCCACTGGGGCATGCATTTAGAGCTCTATCACCCCAGCAGGCCCCCCTATGGTTTCCCAACCTTTAAAAATGGCCCGAAGCTTAAAGGGAAAAAATAACTATCAAACATTCCCACAACCCTGCTTATATCATGACGCCGGGAGACTTTGGGGCCCCCGAAAAAGCAGGACGAGGTCCCTTTAAATGTAATGTGGAAGACGATTTATCTGTAACAAACTTTCAGGGCAGGAGGTGGACTTGTTAGTTCATAGAATTTCATCTAGACTGATACAATTGTACCAAACCCTCTGCAGTGTGAGGAGTGTAAGGGCTTAGGGGGTGGGGTACAAAAAAAAATGTTCAGCAAAGGAAGATCTGACAAATGGTGAAGATTTGAAACACAAAGTAGAATAGAAAGTTGCAGAACCCTTTTTTAGGAAAATGATGATGGGCTTTAAATTTGGGGCTGGGTTTAGCCATTGGAATAGGAATAAGAGGAGGTGGTGGTTTTTAGTTTTATAGCGTTTCTCGCCCCAAATTCCCTTTCCCGGTCCTCTGGTCCCGTCCCCATCACATCCCATCAGGTGACTCATGAGATCACACAATGTCTCCTCTCTTATATCATTGGTCTTTACCCCCAAAAGGCCCCCCACTTCAGAGCCCAGGATGCTCTCCAGCACCAATTACTGTGGAGAGGACGGAGTTAAAGCCCAGCAAACACCAGGCGCGTGCCATGTTACTCTTCATTGGCAAGAACCAAGCAAAGCAAATATTTTAGATTTGAGCAAGGAAAAACCCCCGGCCGCACCCCCACGACAGTGATTACCGGGAATTGGGAGGGTTACATTGTAAAAAGGGGCCACATCTGGGGGCCCCAGGCCCCTTTTACCCCCTCCTTTAATTTTTTTTAATACTAATATTCAGTACAAAAATAATGATAATGGGAACAACACGACCCAGCAGACCGGCCAGAAGACCCGAGGAACCGCAGAGCGGTCAGAAGACCCGAGGAACCGCAGAGTGGTCAGAAGACCCGAGGAACCGCAGAGTGGTCAGAAGACCCGAACCCGCGAGGGGTCAAAGACCGAGGAACCCAGAGCGGAGAAACCGGGGAACCCGCAGCCGGTCAAAAACCCCGGGGGGAACCGCAGCCCGGGTCAAGAACCGGGGAACCGCGGGACCGGTCAGAAAAAAACCGGGAACCAGACCGGGGAAACCCGACCGGCAAAACCCCGGGAAACCAAACCGTCAGAAGACCCGAGGAACCCAGACCGGTCAGAAGACCCGGGAACCGCAGCCCGGTCAAAGAACCGAGGAACCGAGACCGGTCAGAAAAACCGGGGAACCGCAGCCGGGGCAGAAAAACCCGGGAACCGCAGCCCGTCAGAAAAACCGAGAACGCAGACCGTTCAGAAAACCGGGGAAACCGCAGACCGGTCAGAAGAACCGAGGAACCGCAGACCGGCTAAAAACCCGAGGAACCGCAGACCGGTCAGAAACCCAGGAACCGCAGCCCGTCAGAAGCCCGAGAACCCGCAGACCGCTGGAGAAACCCGGGGAAACCACAGACCGGTCAGAAGCCCCGAGGAAACCAAAAAACCGTCAGAAAACCCCGGGGAACCACAGACCGGTCAAAAGACCCAGAACCGCAGACCTGCCCAGAACCCCCGGGAACCGCAGACCGTGGAAGACCCAGGAACCACAGACCGGTCAGAAGCCCCGAGGAACCAAAAACCCGGTCAGAAAAACCCCGAGGAACCACAGACCTCAAAACCCCGAAAAACCGCAGACCGGTCAAAAGAACCGAGGAACCAGGACCGGTAGAAGAACCGGGGGAACCGCGCCGGGAAAAGAAGACCCGGGGAAAAACCGGGCAGAGGGGTTCAGAAGACCCGGGAACCCAGACCTCCGAAGAACCGGGGAACCCCGCAACCTGAGGAACCGCAGCCCGGGGTCAGAAGAACCGAGGAACCGCAGCCCAGTAAAAAGAACGGGGAACCGCAACCAGTCAGAAAACCCAGGAACCGCAGACCGGTCAAAACCCGGGGAAAACCCCAACCGGTCAGAAGACCAAAGGAACCCGGGCAGCCCGGTCCAAAGCCCAGGGGAAACCCGCAGACCCGGGGAAACCGCAGAGGGGTCAAAGAAACGGGGGAAACCGCAGACCGGTTCGGGAAACCGGGGAAAACCCGGGCCAGCCCGGTCAAAAAGGCCAGGGGAAACCGCAGCCCCGGTCAAAAGACCGAGGAACCGCAGACCGGTCAAAAGGGCCCCCGGGAACCGCAAACCCCATCAAAGACCCGGGGAACCCCAGACCGGTCAAAAACCCGGGGAACCGCAACCGGTAGAAACCCCGAGGAACTGCAAACCCGTTAGAAGAACCGAGGAACCCGACCATCAAAAAAAAAAGGGAACCGCAACCGGTGAAGAACGAGGAACGCAGCCCGGTCAGAAAAACAGGGGAACCCAGACCCAGGAACCGCAGACCGGGGTCAGAAGAACCGGGAAACCCCGACCAGTCAAAAGAACCGAGGAACGCAGAACAATCAGAAGAACCGAGGAACCGCAGCCCAGTCAGAAAAACCGGGAAAACCGAGACCATCAAAGAACCGAGGAACCCAGCCCGGTCAGAAAAGAAAGGAACCGCAGACCGAAAAAAGCCCAGAGGAACCCCAGAAGCCCCGGGGGAACCGCAAAACCGGGTTTCAGAAGCCCAGGGGAAAACCGAGACCGTCAAAAGACCAGAGGAAACGAAAGACCCGGGGAACCCCCAGCCGGTCAGAAAAACCGGGGGAACCGCAGACCGGTCGAAGCCAGGGGAACCGCAGACCGGTCAAAAGGCCAGAGGAACCGCAACGGTAAAAAGACCCGGGGAACCGCAGGGGGTCAAAGCCCCGGGGGAACCCTAACCGGTCAGAAACCGGGGGGAACCGCAGACCGGCCAGAAGACCCGAGGAACTGCTGACACAGGTTAGAAGAACCGAGGAACCGCAGACCGAGGAACGCAGACCGGTCAAGAGCCCGAGGAACTGCAGACGGTGAGAAGACCCGAGGAACTCGCAGACCAGTTCGAAGAACCGAAAACCGCAGGACCCGGGAAACCGCAGAACCGTTAGAAGAACCGAGGGACCGCAGACCCGGGGAGACCCGCAGCCCGGGTTTCATTAAGACCCGGGGAACGCAGACCGGTGAGAAGACCCGAGGAAACCGCAGGACGGCAGAAGAACCGAGAACCGCAGACCGTAAAAAGAACTGGGGAAAAGGGGCAGACGGTCAGAAGAACTGAGGAACCGCAGCCCCAGTCAAAAGAACCCGAGGAACCGCAGCCCATTCAGAAGAACCGAAGGAACCGCAGACCGGCAGAAGAACTGGGGGAACCTCAGACCGTCAGAAGAAACGAGGAACCGCAGACCGGTCAGAAGAACCGAGGAACCGCAGACCAGTCAGAAGAACCAAGGAACCGCAGACCGGTCAGAAGAACCGAGGAACCGCAGACCGGTCAGAAGACCAGAGGAACCGCAGACCAGAGGAACCGCAGACCGGTCAGAAGAACCGAGGAACCGCAGACCATCAGAAGAACCGGAGGAACCGCGGGACCGGGTCAGAAGAACCGAGGAACCGCAGACCGTCAGAAAAACCGGAGGAACCGCAGACCGGTCAAAGCCCAAAGGGGAAAACCGCAGACCGGTCAGAAGACCCGGGAACCGCGACCGTCAGAAGACCCGAGGAACCGCAGACCGGTCAGAAGACCCGAGGAACCGCAGACCGGTCAGAAGACCCGAGGAACCGCAGACCGGTCAGAAGACCCGAGGAACCGCAGACCGGTCAGAAGACCCGAGGAACCGCAGACCAGTCAGAAGAACCGAGGAACCGCAGACCAGAGGAACCGCAGACCGGTCAGAAGAACCGAGGAACCGCAGACCAGTCAGAAGAACCGAGGAACCGCAGACCAGTCAGAAGAACCGAGGAACCGCAGGACCGGTAGAAGCCCAAAGGGGAAACCGCAGACCCGAGGAACCGCAGACCGGTCAGAAGAACCGGAGGAACCGCAGACCGGTCAGAAGACCAGAGGAACCGCAGACCGGTCAAAAGGCCAGAGGAACCGCAGACCGGTCGGGAAGACCGGGAACCGCAGCCCGGGTCAGAAAAACCCGAGGAACTGCAGACCGGTTAGAAGAACCGAGGAACCGCAGACCCGAGGAACCGCAGACCGGTCAGAAGACCCGAGGAACCGCAGACCGGTCAGAAGACCCGAGGAACTGCAGACCGGTTAGAAGAACCGAGGAACCGCAGACCAGTCAGAAGAACCAAGGAACCGCAGACAGGGCAAAACAAATCAGGAACCGCAGACCGGGCCGAAGAACTGAGGAACCGCAGACGTGAGGAACCGCAGACCGGTCAGAAGAACCGAGGAACCGCAGACCAGTCAGAAGAACCGAGGAACCGAAACCCGGTCGGGAAGAAACGAGGAACCGCAGACCATTAGAAGAAACGAGAACGCAAGACCGGTCAGAAGACCGAGGAACCGCAGACCGGTCAGAAGAACCGAGGAACCGCAGACCGGTCAGAAGAACCGGAGGAACCGCAGACCAGTCAGAAGGCAAGGAACCGCAGACCGGTCGAAGGCCAAAAGGAACCGCAGAGCGGTCAGAAGACCCGGGGAACCGCAGACCGGTCAGAAGACCTGGGGAACCGCAGACCGGTCAGAAGAACCGAGGAACCGCAGACCGGTCAGAAGAACCGAGGAACCGCAGACCCGAGGAACCGCAGACCGGTCAGAAGACCCGAGGAACTGCAGACCAGTCAGAAGACCCGAGGAACGGCAGACCGGTCAGAAGAACCGAGGAACCGCAGACCGGTCAGAAGACCGGAGGACCGCAGACACGGTCAGAAGAACCGGGAACCGCAAACCGGGTCAGAAGAACCCGAGGAACCGCAGACGGTCGAGAAGGACCGAGGAACCGCAGACCGTCAGAAGACCCGAGGAACCGCAGACCGGTCAGAAGAACTGAGGAACCGCAGAGTGGTCAGAAGACCCGAGGAACCGCAGAGTGGTCAGAAGACCCGAGGAACCGCAGAGCGGTCAGAAGACCCGAGGAACCGCAGAGCGGTCAGAAGACCCGGGGAACCGCAGACCGGTCAGAAGACCCGGGGAACCGCAGACCGGTCAGATGACCATACGAGTGAACACTCACCGCCTGCAAAGTTGACTGGTCCCCTTTATGCTTGGTGGACCTAAAGGGGTTCTCACACTATAGACATTTATCACCGATCGCTGAGGTTACAGATCTCTAAGATGAGACCTTGGATGGAGCAGCTACGAGCCCGTTCAGCGCAAGCTCCTTTCACAGTCTTGTGCCCTCTATTAAAGAGATCAGTCTGGGGGTCCCAGACATTTATCACGCGTCCCACTCCCAAGCAATTAAACAGTTGCAGATCTAGCACGAGGTCACAAGTGTGCTAACCACTGAGCCACTGAGCTAACCCCTTAGCCACCGTGCTGCACTGTGCTAACCATTGAGTCCCCAAGCTAACCCCTTAGCCACCATGCTGTACCAGGCTAACCACTGTGCAGCACTGTGCTTACCTCTGTGCTGTATCATGCTAACCACTGAGCCACCATGCTACACTATGCTAAATACTGAACCCCTGTGCTGACCCCTTTGCCACCATGCTGTACCATGTTAACCACTGAACCACTATACTACACTGTGATAACCATTAAGCCTCCATGCTGCATTGTGCTGAGCACTGAGCCACCATGCTGCACTATGCCAACCACTGAGCCACCATGCTGTACTGTGCTAACCACTGAGCCACCATGCTGCACTATGCTAACCACTGAGCCACCATGCTGTACTGTGCTAACAATTGAGCCACCATGCTGCACTATGCTAACCACTGAGCCACCATGCTGCACTATGCTAACCACTGAGCCACCATGCTGCACTGTGCTAACCACTGAGCCACCATACTGTACCACACTAACCTTTGAGCCACTATGCTGCACTGTTCTGTTCGGGTGAGACCTAAACTCTGAGGGATCCACATATTTTTGCTACTTTGAGTCTCAATCATTAGAGATCTCTTCTGGCCGTTATTGAATAGGAAGATTTTTGTGTTCATCTGGAAGCTCGAGTCTCCTCCCGATCACATTCAGCTGACTCCAGTTCCGGGCTCATTACAGGAGAAAGCTCTGACACACATCTGATAGAATATAACGAATATTTGACGGATAATATAAAAGTGGACACAATGTCAATGCGCGTCGCTCGTCCGTCCGCCCACAGCAGTAAATGACCACCCGTTTTCCCGTGCACCACAAAACCAGATGACGGCGCCGCCGACCATCCAGAACAACGCAGCGAGCACGGAGCCTAAATCGTAACAAAAAAAAAAAAAAATATCTACACGACCAGAACAACCTGCAGAACCAATATCCCTGGTTATTTACCGTGAAATTTGAATGTTTTAAAAAAATAACTTTAAAAAAACAGATGCAGAAAAACGCCTTTTTATTTTAACGCATTAATTTCTATGTAAACTCAAACTATGCAAAAAAAAAAAAAAAAAAGTTAAAAGAAAAAAAATATAAAATTTATTAAAAACTTTAAAAACAAAACATGGAGCAAAAAACGGACATAAAAGACAAGGAAAAAAGCAAACCGCCTCACGCGTTTCAGGCTGTAAACCAGCCCTTATCCTCATACGACTGCGACAGTGAAAAAGTATGAACATTCTGACGTTTGAAACGCAAGGCGGCTGCAGCGGACAGCCCCACCCCGTGTATGGAGCAGCCTCCCGAGTCCGCTCCATACTTGCGCCCCATTCCTGACAGGCAGAGGTCGGCGCCCCGGGCAGTCCACTTCCTCTGCTGTCCACCGTCCTGACCCCGACCATTACCATTCCACTTGGTGGAGCCTTCATTCCTCCTCCCCCATCGATAACAGCCCCTCCCAGGCTCAGACTGAGCAGGGGGTGTCATGGCGAGGCCCCATGTGCGTTCACCACAGACGGCATCAGGCCATAGAATATGGAAACAATGTAAACCTTGAATTTCAGCCTCCAAACCGCACTGATGAAGTAACGGATACAAAGTTTACAGCAGTTCTCAGAATGATACAACGTTCGCTCTGCTACATCCAGCACTGGGTCAGGGTTCCTGAGCTCCTACAGGATTGTGACACTCAGCAGCGAGGACTGTGCAATAAGTGACCGTGCACTGAGGAGAGAAGCTGAGGCCAAATCAGCCCCCATCTGTCCCCATTGGCTTCTATCATGTCCCCCAGCTTTGCTCTAAGCAGCTCAGAGGGTGGTCTATAGGGGCGCCCACATTGGGGACCACTTTTCATCTCTCCCCACCCATTCCCCAGTAGATTCTATATAGAGCTGGAGGCCTCTCGCCTGATGTATCGTACGAGTGCCAGGAAATCATTTGGCTTCACATAAATATTTTATTACATACGGTCGGAATGAAATTGTAGTTTTGTGGCATTTTCCAATTTCAAACCCAAAAAATTCTGTAAAAGAAAAATTAAAAAATAATCACATTCAGAAAACCTGTACTGTGCCTGAAAAGAGCAGCAGCGCCCCCTGGTGTCAGGTCATGACATTGCACTGTCCGTCATCAGGAAACAGAGATGGTATAAGAGAGCCACCTAGTGGTCAGAGAGAGACATTACAGCTGAGGATTATGGAATGGGAAAGGTGTCCCAAGGTCTCAGATCGTCTTGGTTCTAGATTGGTTTTTCTGTAGTTAATTATTAAAATCATAAAGTTTTACATCTGCAGCAGAATCACTGACGTCAGCAGGACTGGACGGTCCCTCGAAGCAGACGCCCCAGTCCTCAGCTCCGCGCCTCTGCCCAAAAATATCCCCGCATCCGCTCATTCCTTAAAGGGGATTTATCGTTTGAGCTGCTCGTGCTGTTCTGCTAATTTTCTCAGATTGAGTTTGAAATCCAGGGGCGTGTTCTTCCTCTCAGCAGGCGTGTCTCTCCTGTCAGCAGGCGTGTCTCCCCTCCCACGAGGCGTGTCTCCCCTCCCACGAGGCGTGTCTCCCCTCACTGAAGAACTGTGACATCACTGAAGACCTGTGACATCATCATTTTGTTTGAAGCAGGGGATGCAGAGGGTTGTGTGGATATAACAGCTCTGTAGCCTCCTGCATGGTTATGTCTGCAGCCTTGAGGCTCCACACGCTGCAGCAAGCACCTATTATATCTCTTATATCTCTTAGTTTACACACTGAAAGCCAGCAGCTTGAACTTCTGTTCTAGTGGAATTCAACCAAATTGTACTGACAACAGGCAAGAGACCTTTACTCAACTACAAGGACAAATGTCAGCTTTCAAGTAAAGAAACTCTGCTTGCTGTCAGTGATACGAGTGAAAACAGTGGGGGGAGAAGCAAATCAGTTTGAGAGGAGAACTGCTGAACCTGTAACCGAATTGGGCTGATGGGTGTAGTGGTAGAGTGTGGGTTTTACAAACGAAGGGGTTTGGAGTCTAGTCCCCTCACAGGGTATATGCCCCCCCCCTCTAAATTCTTCCACCATATGTAGAGAGACCTAGAATATATTGCAATCTCGAAAATGATATATATACCACATACATGGCTCCCCTTATCCATGTCTCATCCCTGAGGAGTATATGCATTGTATCACGTATGTTGGAAGTAGTGATAGTGTGTATCATGTTGACTGTGAGGATGGGGACACTATATAGGGGAGCTTTCTGTGTGTGTGTGTTATATATATATATTTAATTATAGATGGTCTACACATATACTTTTATATTTTACATTATGTGTACAAAAATTTATAAAAGAAAAAAAAAACTTGGGGACTTGAACTCCCAACCTCTCGTCTTGCCAAGCTGTGATCACCTATGCATTGCACTACTAACAAGCAGCTCAGACAGGACACAGTGCTGAATCCTTATGTGTATACCAATACAGATGATGACGTACATAAGGGAGGCGGGGCTTGCATTTCGATCTGAGGAACAGAAACGCCTTAATCTTTCAAAGTTCAACTGAACCTCGTGAGGAGGTGAATCACCTCTTGGCTAAAGCCCTTCTTTAAAGAGCCAGTAATTGCCCAGAACATTGACCTAGAGCGGAGATGTACATGGAGCCAGGCAGACTCTGGGTTTCCTCTATCGACTTTTTAAAAGCTCAGAGGGGAGTATACACAGGAGTGTGCAGGCAGACAATTCAAGCGCAGGAGGGGTCCGTGGGCCGGGTTCCTGGTCTAGGGGCATTATCCCAACAGGCTGAATGCAATGTCGCCAGCCAATCACAGGCCAGGGGGCGTGGCTAGGCTGCAAGGGAATCGACCAGGAGGGCGTTCTGACCAGCACAGCAGAAATAGAAGACAGCTTTACGCGAAGCTGATATCTGTAAACAAGTGACAGAGGTAATGCAACCCAATTACAAAAGTGCTTATTTTTACTGTACCCATAATCTGAGACATGATCTTTGTAACAATAAAACCCCTTTAACTTCATACTACAACAATGCTGGTCCGCGCCATTGTCATCTCCCATCCAGACTACTGTAACATCCTCCCCTGTGGCCTCCCATCTAGACACTGAACACCCTCCTGTGGGCACTCCCTGTAGGACTACTGCCAACATCCTTCCCTGCAGCCGCCCCAACTAGACTACTGCAACATCCTCTCATGTGGCCTCCACCTAGGACTACTGCATCAACATACTCCCTGTGGCCTCCCACATAGACTACTTCAACATCTTCCTTGTGACCTCCCCTGTAGACATACTGCAACATCCTCTCCTGTGGGGCCTCCCAATCTAGGACAACTGCAACACCTCCCATTGTGGCCCTCCCTGTAGATACTGCAAATCCTCTCCTGGGGCTCTCCCCACCTAGACTACTTGCAACATCCTCCTCTGTGGCCTCCACATACGAATTACTGCAACATCCATTCCCCTGCGCCTCCATATAGCTACTGCAACATCACTCCCCTGGCGGGCCACCACCTTGACTACTGACAACATCCTTCTCCGGTGGCCTCCCACCTAGAATACTGCACAATCCCTTCCTGCGGGCGGCCTCCCTTAGTTACTGAACATCTCCCCTGCGGCCTCCCACCTAGACTACTGCAACATCCTCCCCTGTGGCCTCCCACCTAGACTACTGCATCATCCTCCCCTGTGGGCCCCATCCACCTAGAATACTGCAACAAACCTCCCTGTGGCCTACCGTTCATCAGACTACTGCAACACCCTCCCCTGCGCCTCCATCTAGACTACTGGCAACATCCTTCCCCGGCGGCCTCCATCTAGACTACTGCAAACTTCGCCTGCGGCTCCCGTCTAGACTACTTTGCAACATCCTACCCTGCGGCCTTCAGTCTAGGACTACTGCAAAATCTTCTCTGTGGCCCTCCACTTAGACTACTGCAACACCCTCCCCTGTGGCCCCCACTAGACTATGCCACACATCCTCCCCTGTGGCCTCTCACCCTGACTACTATCCAATTTCTCACTGTGGCCCTCCAGCCTAGACTACTTGCAACATCCTTCTCTTGTGGCCTCCCCCTAGGACTACTGCTAAATCCTTATCTGTGGCCCTCACCACTAGACTACTGACAACCACCCTCCCCTGTGGCCTTCGTCGAGACATTACTGCAACTCCTTCTCTGTGGCCTTCCCACCTAGACTACTACAACACCCTCCCCTGTGGCCTCCCACCTAGACTACTGCAACATCCTTCTCTATTGCCTCCCGCCTAGACTACTGCCACTTCCTTCTCTGTGGCCTCCCACCTAGACTACTGCAACATCCTCCACTGAGGCCTCCCACCTAGACTACTTGCAACATCCTTTTCCTGTGGCCTCCCCCTAGACTACTGCACATCCTTCCCTTTGTGGCCTCCCACCTAGACTACTGCAACATCCGCCCCTGTGGCCTCCTCCCATTCTAGATACTTGCAAAAACACCTCCCATGATGGCCTCCCACCTTAGACTACTGCAACATTCCGCTTACCTGTTGCCTCCCACCTAGATACGACAACATTCCTCCTTGTGGCACTCACCTAGACTACTACAAACACCCTCCACTGCGACTCACTAGACTACTGCAACATCCTTCTCTGTGGCCTCCCACCTAGACTTACTTGCAAACATCCTTCCCTGTGGCTCCCACCTAGACTACTGCAACATCCTCCCCACTGTGGGCCTCCCAATCTAGACATACTGCAAACACCCTCCCATGGGCCTCCCACCTAGACTACTGCAACACCCTCCCTGTGGCCTCCCACCTAGACTACTGCAACTATCCTTCCTCTGTGGCTCCCCACCTAGGACTACTGCCAACATCCTCCATGTGGCATCCACTAGACTAATACAACACCCTCCCCTGCGGCCTCCCGTCTAGACTAATACAACATCCTTCACTGCAGGCCTCCCACCTAGACTACTGCAACATCCTTCTAGTGCGGCCTCCCTCCTAGACTACTGAACATCCTTCTCTGCGGCTCCCAACCTAGACTACTGCAAACATCCTTCTCTTGGCTCCTCCCACTAGTCTACTGCAACATCCTCCCCATGCGACCTCCCACCTAGACTACTGCAACATTCCTCCCCTACGGGCTCCCACCTTTAGAACTACTGCAACATTCACTCTCTCTTCGGGACTCCCACCCTAGACTACTGCAACATCCTTCACAGTGGCCTCACTAGAACTACTGCAAACATCCTACTCTGCGGCCTCCCACCTACGACAACTGCAACATCTTCTCTGTGGGCCTCCACTAGATTACTCTACAACACCTCAATGCGGTCCCTCCCACCTAGACTACTACAACATACTCCCATGTGGCCCTCGTCTAGACTACGCAACTTACTCCCCCCAATTGTGGCTCCCACCTAGACTACAGCAACTATCCCTCCCTTGTGGCCTCCCTTCTACGACTACTGCAACATCATCCTGCAGCCCCCAACCTCAGACTACTGAACATCCTCCCCTGTGGCCTCCCACCTAGACTCTGCAACATCCTCCCTGTGGCCTCCCACCTAGACTACTGCTACATCTCACTGTGACCACCCTTCTTGACTAACTTTTTTAAACAAAACATCCTCCCCTGTGGCATCCCACCTAGACTACGTGCAAAATCCTCCCCAGTGGCCTCCCCCCTAAAATTACTGCAAAATCTCCCTGTGGCCTTCCACCAAAGGATTTATGCC
The DNA here is from genome assembly GCA_025379985.1 of Phyllomedusa bahiana. Classification (NCBI taxonomy): domain Eukaryota; kingdom Metazoa; phylum Chordata; class Amphibia; order Anura; family Hylidae; genus Phyllomedusa; species Phyllomedusa bahiana. Next base: position 1,055 of record JAODAL010019917.1, on the reverse strand, counting down.
ATCCTCCTTCCCCCCTCAACATCCCAAATCTCCCCACTCCCCAACTTTCGTCACCCCTTTGGCCCCCCCTCTAGAAAACTGCAACATTTCCCCTTTTGGCCCCCCCAAAATTAGATTTTATCAAACCCCCCCTTTCCTTCCCCCTGGAAAAGCCCCCTTTGGGGTCCCTTTCGATACTAACACCCTTCCCCTGGGCCTCCCAAACCTAAAATACTGCAAAAAACCCTTCCTGGGCCCCCCTTTTGGCCTACTCCCAAACCCCTTAAACTTTCCTTTTCCCACCTTGCTATTTGCAACATCCCCCCTTTTGGCCCTCCCTTTTTAGATTTAATGCAACATCTTCCCTGGGGCCCTCCCTTAGTTTTCGGCAACTTTCCTCCCCTGTGGCCTCCCCCCTAGACAAACTCCCAAACTACTTCCCGGGGCCCCCCAAATCTAGGATTTCTGCACTTCCTTCCCTGTGGTTTCCCCTTAGACTTTTTAAAATTTTTTTTTCCCTTGGGGCCCTCCACTTGTTTTCTAAAAATTTCCCCTCGGCCCCCCCTTCCCCTCTAAGGGGAATTAAAAAACTACTAAAAAACCCCCCTTCCCCTTTCGGGCCACAAACCCCCCTTCCCCTTTTAACTACTAAAAACTTCCTCCCCCTGGGGCCCCCCCATCTAGACACGCAAAAACCCTTTCCCACTGGGCCTCCCCCTTGACTATCAACATCCCCCCTTTGGGTTTTTAGGGGGGGGGGCCCCCCCCACCATTTTAAAAACCCCCTCCGGGCCCCAAAACTCCAAATTCCCTGGGCCTCCCCTAGACTACTCCAAATCCCCCCCCTGGGGCCTTTTCCCCCTAAAAACTACTAAAACCCCACCCTCCCTGTGGCCCCCCCTTTTTGGCTCCCGAAACATCCTCCCCCCTAGGGCCTCCCCCCTTAGACTATTTTAAAAATTTCCCTCCCTGGGGCCTCCCCCTAAAACTACTCCCAACATTTTCCCCGGGGGCCCCTCCCCATCTAGATTTCAAAAAAATTTCCTTCCTGGGCCTCCCACTTAAATTTTTAACAT
>JAODAL010019916.1:0-70766 GCA_025379985.1 Phyllomedusa bahiana | reverse complement strand
CTGCGTGGCAGTGGCTATATACTGCTGGGGGGAAGGGGTTTTTACGGGCTGGGGGAAAAGTGGTATTATGCTGTGGGAAGTAGTATATACGGTGTGGGGACCCATTTTTTATTTCCCTGAGGGGTATCTTATACTGACTGAGGAGGCTTTTTCTCTGCTGTGGGTCCCCTATATTATGCTTTGAAGAGAGTATTACTTTTTTTTGGGGGTTATCTGGAATGGGGCTATCGATTGTCTGTGGGGAGCTGATACTGTTGTGGGAACTATATACTGCCCTAAAGGGGGGGACATCTACTCCCTTGGGGACTATATTTTTTATCCTGCTTCCTGGGGAGAATATATTTATATACATGTCTAATTGCGGGCCCCTATAATACCAAAACTAGGGGATTATGTCCTATAAGAAAGGGTTGCTGGAAAAGTGGGGATTCAAAGATTTTTGTGTCTAAATTGCGGATGGAGTTGGTCAGGAGAGTCGCGAAGGTGTGAACCGGATGGAGAAAAAAAGGGAAAAGTGAACGACTCTTGGAAAAAATGTCACTGTGAGTCCTAATGTGCTGAATTGTAATTCTTATATGGTGAAAAGGAAGGGTTTGTATTCGAAATGTTGTGGCTTTTATTTTTCGTCACTTTATGGTGGTGTACATGCGGTATTATTCAGTCACTATTTTTGGGTGTGAATGGGTCATGTGTGGCGGTTTTATTCAGTAACTTTGTGGTGGTGTACGTGGCGGAATTTTCAGTCACTATGTGGTTTTGGTGATATTTTGGTCGTGGTCTTGTGGTATTATTGGTCAACTGTCTGCTGAGCCCCTGTGTAATGCTATTCCCACAATTTTGGTCCCTGTTATGGAAATATGGCAGGGATGGGCTAAGCGGCATCAATTCCTTTTTTAATTGTTTTTGCGGCCCCGCTTCCCCAAAACCCAATCCCTGTTGTGCTGACGTCGGCGGACTTTACGGAAAACAAAGGTTTTTTCGGTTTGCAGTTTCGGCACTCAGAAAAAAGGGTTCGCCATAAACGGGCCTAGATGAACCTGGGAGATGGGGACATGTCTAAGAAACATATTTGAACCTACTTTTATGGGGCTCTAGAGAGAGGATGTCACGCACCTCTGCTAACCCCAACTGCATCAGCAGAAAAGGTTTCCGTTTTCACTGCAGTATTGGAATTGGACTTTTGCTGATTGGCAAAGAGTAGCCTTCTCCGATAAGTCACATTTTCTGTTTCATAAATAGATGGATGTTGGCGTGTCAAACAAGAAACATCAGAGAACAAACACCCTGCAACCATTGCCGGAAGTATACAAGCTGTTGGTGGCAGCGTTATGGACTGGGGAATATTTTCATGGCATTTTCTGATCCCCTCATCCATGTGGAAGTCATTTTCAACTGATAGGAGTATGAGTCCATCCTTACAGATCATGTCCATCCATACATGCCGATTGTCTCCCTTGAGGCAGATGGGATTTTCCAGCAAGACAATTTTCAACCCATGTCACCGGTAGAAATGTCCAACATTGGTTGGAGGAACATGACCAAGACTTCCAAGTACTACCTTGGCCCCTAATTTCCCTGACTTGAACCCAGCTTAGCACCCTCAATTGTCGTGTTGACTCTATGGATCCTCCCCCACACACTCTCCAGGCACTGTGGGATGTAGTCAGTATGGCTCCAGGTACCTGCAACAACCTACCTGGACCTAACTGAGTTACTCGCAGCCCATCAAGCTGCTGCACACGACCATTACTCAGGTCACAATAATGTGATAAATTTGTGATAGATAGTATAGTTTTAAAAGATGTAGTTTGTACAAAATGAAAAGTCAATATTTTGATAGTTAGGAAAAATTCAAAATTTTTAAAAGGTGCATACATGTGTACATGGTTGGCGCACCATAGCCCTCCGACATGGGCCATATGCATTTTGATGTCTTTTTGTTTGGATTTTTAGCAGCTACCGAGCATCAGTCTCAGTTACTGGCAATTCTTCAGTCCCTGATGACCCCTTTCCGTAAGTTAGAAACATGTTGGGAATTATTTTTGAATGAGATTTTTTTAGGCCCTTTTACCCAAATAGGGTTTAAAAGGGGCTTTTTGATAACGGGGGTAGGTTCCTTTTTCAGGGGGCGGTCTTTATTGGGGCGATTGCCGTTCTTTTTTTTGGTAGGGTTTTGCTTAGAAAAAAAAAGGGATACAACGGGTTGTTGCGTGTTCCCTTATCATCCCTTTGACCCCTATATACCCTTTCCCTTTTGTGAAACCTTTTTTTTTGTTTTTATTTTTAAAAAAAATCCCCCTCCTTTTTTAAAATCCCAAAATTTTTGGAAAAAATCAGCCGGGGGGGGGGGGGGGGGAGGAAAAGTGCACGGGGCCCGTCATTGGGAAAACCCGAGGGAGAAAAGAAAAGGGGATAAAATCACTTGTTGTCCCTTAAAAAAAAAAAAATGAACAACGCAATATATTTGGAAAACATCTTAATTTAGTGTTCCCTAAATGTTGAAAGCTATTCTTTGTAGCAAGACAACCCCTTTAAGGCAGTGCTGTAAAATAATGGAGGCCACGCAAAATATTGACACATTGGGCACAATTTCAACATTATCACTTAGGGGTGTACTTACTTTTGTTGGCAGCGGTTTAGACATTGATGACTGTATGTTGTTATTTTGAGGGCACATCAAGTTTACACTGTTATACAAGCTGTACACTGACTCCTTTACATTGTATCAGTGTTATATCCTCAGTGTCATCCCATGAAGAGTTATAATACAGTAATTACAACAATGTGAGGGGTGTACTCACTTTTGTAAGATAGTGTATGTGGTATGCAGAATAATTTAGTATATAATATTTCTTGTGTAATTGTTTATTATATTGGTGTATACTGAATGTAGTATTGTACGGTATTATATAAATCGAGAGCATCGCATATAGCATCAGCTGGAGACATTACCAGCATCTATATTATGTTTCTGGCCACTGATGTCATAATAAGTGTGGGAATTCTTGCTCTGTGATTAGGACTTCCTCAAAAAAATAACAGTTTAAACTTTTTTTTATTTTTTATTATACTGTAAAGATTTTATTATGTTTGTAAACAGCAACCCACACATTCCACCTCTGTCCTGACCCCTGGTGCAGCCTCTGCTTGGGGACCCAATGTCCTTCATTATGTGGTGGGGGTGGTGGGCTCTTGGCTCTGCCTCCAGAGATAAAGTACAAGAGTCCTGGGCAGATTGCGCCACACACTGCTACAGATATCAGCTGGAGGGACACCGCCTGGAGCAGCAGAGCAGACTGTGAGTAGGAGGGGGACAGTGCCTGGGATGAGGCCTTACAACCTGAATGTTTTGCAGCGTGCACAGAAAACATTATTATGTTTCTGTAATTAACTTTTTTTACTACAATTTTGATGCATAAATGAATATATAGCAAAATGACTGGAAACAAAATACATTCTTCCAAGACCGTAATGTTATTATACCAGTGCATCTCAAAAAATTACAATATCACTGAAAAGATAATTGACATCAATAATTTAAGTCAAATAGAGAAACCCATATATTGTATAGACTCATTCCAGTATGAATAACAAGGTTTAATATAATACATTTGTGAGCCCTATAAAAAGATAGTCCTGGAGAACCCCTTTAATTTTCAATGATATTCTAATTTTTTGAGATGCACTAGTAGGTGGTTACAAAAAAATTGTACAAAATATTAAAATTAAAATTCTGGAAAAGTTAGGATTCATTTAGAATTAAAAAAGAATATATTGACACTTGCATTACAAATCGTGAAGTCCAGAAATATTTGATTGCTTTTATATTATGAACTATAATTAATATTTAATATATTTAATTTTTATTTCTTTAGCATTCTTTGGTTTTTAATTGCACATTTACCCTAATCATTTACAGTATATATTTGTTTTCTAAATACAATAGCCTTCTTATGGATAGACTTATATTTTTTTATTGTAATTTGTGATGCCTTATTGCAGTGATTGCCCTCAGTTCTTTACCCCTGGAAAGCACTGGGGGCAGTTGGAGGAATGGACGGTGATAATTATAGATGACCATAGATCTGTCAGGAATGTGCCTGGTAATGACAGGCTGCTGGTGAATATGTGCGATTGACCCCGGCTCCCCCTCAACATGAGACCCATAGACACCTGGAAAAACACATGATGCAATCTTTCTAAGGGCTATGTTCCCACAGTGAAGTTTTCCATTAGAAAAAACTGTAGAAATCCAAAGCATACCCTCAGTTTTCTGCCACATAGTTCATTCTCTGTTGGCACAGTTTGCAACAATTCGATTGGCTCTAAACCAAGTCCTGTTACCCAATGGGGCAGATTTAGCAATACTGTCTGACTCTTAGGGTATGTTCACATGGCGTAATTGCGGCGTGTACAGCACGTGCCGCAAAACGCCAGGTGATTTGGGAGTTGTGCTGATCAGCGCGTACTACCGAAGCATGGGCGGGGGGCCAGCAGCCCGCTGGCCCCATTGACATTCATTACTCGTGGCGCATAATCGCCGCAAATAATTGACGTGTCACTTATCTCCACGCAAGTACAATATGATCACATTGTACGCAAGAGGACGAGGCGTAATCCATAGTTCTCTATGAGAGCTATGAACTACCGTAACTGCGGGGCGCATTTCGTCGCGTATTAAGCGCAATACGCGGCGAAATAAGCCGTGTGAACATACCCTTAGACAGTGTAAAGTTAGAAAAAATAAATGCACACATGCGAGTTTTGGTGCAAAAAAAAAAAACAAGGAGAAAAACACTACAAAAAAACTGACTGAAAAGAACACTACAGCCACAGTATGCTGCATTTGAAAAAAAAAAAACTGCTACTGACCAAGAAAATGCATCCTCCTCCCCCCAAAGTGCAATGACAGTGCTACAAAGAATAAAGCAATGTATATACCGGTAGCTTTATTATATAGATAACATCTGGCCATTGCTGTTTTGGCAAAAAATACAGCATAAGAAAAACACAAAAATGTACCAAAACACACCTAAGGGTACGTTCACACAGCGAATTGGGACGCTGAAAATGTGCGCGCGGACTCAGTGTTGAAGTTCGGGTCTGGCAACCGCACCTGTAGACGTGGATTTCAGATGAGGATTTGATGCTGATTTTCAGAGTCAGATTCTTCTAAAGTGTTAAGGCTCGTTCACACGGCTTATTCAAGCCGGAATTGCGAGCCGGATTGCGCTCGCAATTCCGGCTTGAATAAGGGGCGGGGTGGGGCGGGGGCGTGGCCTGCCAGCCCCATAGACTTCCATTATCCACGGCGCGTATTACGCCTGGATAATGTGCATGTCACTTTCTCCCCGCCGGCGGATTCGCCGAGCGGGCAGGAGCAACGGAATCCACTGTTCTCTATGAGAACTGTGGATTACCGTAATTACTGCGACGGATTGGCGCCGTACTGCAGCGCAAATCCGGCGCGCAGAACGGCTCCAATCCGCGGCGAAATAAGCTGTGTGAACACGGCCTTAACAAGAAATCGGCGCCAATGAAAATCAGTGTCATGTGACCAACGTAGCTGAATTTCTATTATGATCACACTGTGTACACGGCCCCACAAATATGGTAAAATCATAAAGGTCATTGAGTGATAGAATTTTGCAGCATATTTCCCGGCGCATACCGTGTGCCGGCAAAAAAAAGTTACATGTAACTTCTTGCCGGCACTTAGGGAAAGTAGGGATTGGGGCCGGCCGGAGCGTTATAGAAGTACGAGCAGGCCACACTCATGTTCCTAAAGCAGCAGGTGTATAATAGCACGCACAGTAAGCGCCCCTATACGCCTGCAATAAATTGTGTGAACCAACCCTGTAAGGTGACTGCAGTCAGATTGGATGCGGATTTTGAGGCAGAATCAGCATCCAGATCAGCTGTGTGACCATACTCAAAGGCTATGTTCACACGGCTTATTTTGGGACTGATTTGGTCCCGTATTCCGCGCCGTACTGTTCGAAATATGGGACCAAATCTGTCCCAGTCATTACCGTAATCCACAGTATCTCGTAGAGAACTATGGATTACGTCTCCTCTCCCTGCTCGCCATATTTCGTGAGCGGGGAGAGGAGACTGAATCCATAGTGACATGCACATTATCCTGGCGGAATCCGCGCCGTGGATAATGAAAAGCCCCCCCCCGCCCCTACCCGCTGGCGAGAATAACGGCGTAATTGCGTGCGAATCAGTCCCACCAATTACGACGTTAGTTTAAGCCGTGTGAACTGGGCATAGGGTGCTTTACACCAGTGCTTTTTTGGTGCTTTTTTTTATGCATTTTTTAATGCGTTTTTTGTTCAGGAAGGGCACAGCTATTAATGCTGTACATTGCTGCACAATTAAGCGGCAAAAATCATGGTTTATAAAAATCACGATTTTACAGTGTTTTTTGCTGCGATTTTGATGCAGCACGTACAGCATTTAACGTGCTGTGCCTTCTGAAACAAAAACACATTAAAAAAACGCATTCAAAAATGCACCAAAAAACGCACGTACGTGGAAAGCACCCATACATCAGGGGTGCCCAACTGCAGTCCTCACGCCCCACAGGTCATGTTTTCTGGCTTTCCTTACCATTGCACATGTGATTTAATTATGCTGCACAGGTGATTTCAGTATTGTCTGTGCATTCTGTGGGAGATCCTGAAAACAGGACCTATTGGCCCTTGAGGGCTAGAGTTGGGGACCACTGCCCTAAGGGTATGTTCACACAGCGTGTTGGGTCCTTGTTGAAAATAAGCTTTTAGTTGTGGTTTTGTGTTTGGATCCATCTGTCGGACCTAAAATGGATTCCAAACACGTAGTTAATCTAATTAGCAGTGTGATTTACATTGCTTTTACTTTGAAACACCATCGGCGTTCCGGACGAGTGATGCTCCGAAGTGTGTCTCATTTTGTCTTTTGATCCGTTTCCTATAATAATTTATACGGTGTGCGAATCCTGCTGCATCCAACCACGGATCAAACACACACATGCGTGTTGGATAGTGTCGTTGTTGAATCGTTTAGGGGTCCCGATCGGGACTATTGCGTTTTTGATGCGATTTTCGGATCCAACATGGATCCAAAATCGGATCCAAAAACGCCGTGTGAACAAGCCCTAAAACATATCCGTTTTTGACAAAATAATGTGTGAAATTACCCTTATTGGTTCCTGTTCCAAATTTCTGAGGGTGCTGCACGGCAAAGCACATAGATCATATACAGCAGCAGGGCCCAAGTCCTGCTGGTAGGATTTACAGATATCTTGCTCACCTGGTCAGTAACAGAGTCATTTTGAGGCTACTGTTTCTTCAAGACGGTGATCATGAGCAGAGCTGTCTTTCTTTTAGGTTTGTTGAGGGTACACCGTCTATGATGAAGGGTCCTTCTCTTTTTTTCATGTCCCTCCTGGGGCTCCTGGTTGTAGTTTCCTCAGAAAACAATGAAACGTCGATTTGTAAGCCACCACCTCATGGGATTGGGGGCATACCGGGGAGACGAGGAGCCCATGGGTGACGGTCTATCGGCATTGTGGCAGTGGATGGCACTACTCAAGCACAGCTGTGGCTTTCTGCCTACCTCGTCCAAGCCACCAAGTAAGTCATCTGATGTGATGGGACATATGTACTATATTTGGTATTGTATTTCACCATTTTTATTATTTTTTATGGCTAAAGACATCTATTGGGCGCACAAAAATAGATGTCAGGGAAGAATTTAAACCGTCTCACAAAAAATATATAGAAAATCCCCTTAAAACAATAATCTTTATTAGATATACATTAAAAATACCCAATTATAGTAGAAAATATACCAAGGCCCTTCCCCCAAAAAATTTTAGCCACTACAATGATCTACAGGGCACCTTAAACCTTTGGTACCCTACTATCATAGATATATAGGACAAGAAAGGCATAAAATTCTCATATATAAAATATATATATTAATTTTTATATTATAAATATAATATATTATATATATATATATAATATATATATATATATAAAATATATTTGTAAGAGGCCCAGGGTAAAGTGGTGGACGGAATGTATATATCACCAAGGTGGCTGGCCTCGTTGATGTAAAAAAACCCTATAGTTTGCCAGCGACGTTATGTTGCGAGCCATTTTTATTGTGGTAGTTCGGGTTGGGTTTTTTATGGAGCGGCCCAAGAGTCTGGGTGGGACGGCCGCTCCCATACTCCAGCCCGGGGCCTTACCCGGCATATAAGGCAGCTGACACAGCTCAGGCTGGAGCTCGTGTGGATTTATGCTGGAAACCCTCTTCCAGGGAGGAATGCAAAGCTGACTCCAAGTGTCTGTGAACACTTCTACTGCTGACCCGTGAGGATGTTTTTGTTGTTTCGCTGTAAACCCTGAAGCAAGGACTGTCTTTATTTTTCCTGTGATAAGCTGAAGGAAGCGTGTTTGTTTTTTCTGCTATTCAAGTCTAAGGGACAATAAACTTTGTTTGTTTTGCACCTAAACCTGTGTCTGTGCTAATCCAGAGACTACCTAGGAGCTGACACCCCCCCACAATTGGTGAAGGATGTGGGCAGACACGACCCAAGAGCACAGGTTGGAAAATATTGGTGCATAAGACTGTATGTCCTGGGGAAAGGCCGTAGCACGCTCTGAGAAAATGGAGGAACTCCCTTAACCCCCTGGTGCAGAGTAACGTGCGGCAGCAGCAAGCTCAACAGGAGACAACCAGGGCCCAACAGGAGACAAACCAGCTCCTGATTCAGCAGAGGGCTCTCCTGACTGAAGCCATAAGAACAAGGGAGCCTGTGCCTCCGTCCAGCGCCAGTGACAGTACTAGGCAAGGAGACTGTGAGAGAGGCATTACAGAAGATGCCCCCAAAATGACGATGTGGAAGCCTTCTGCCCGTGTTTGAGAGAGTGGCGGATAGAGAGAAACTGCCCCCAGAACAGTGGGCGGAAGTCCTTGCCCCATATCTGACCGGCGGAGCCTCAAAAAGGCCTACTTTTGACTTGATCTCCAAGATGGCTAAGGAATATAGCAAGTTAAAGGGCAGAGTTTACTGGCCCGTCTGGGGGGTCACGCTGGCGGTCCGAGCCCAAAGGGTGCACCGCTGGGGGTATAGCAGGGACAAGCCTCCCAGGTCCCAAATGTTCGACCTACTCCACCTGGTCCAGAAAAGGCTGCAGCCTGATACCTGTACTCCTGCCCAGATGGTGGAACGGGTTGTAATGGACCGATTTGTTCACTCGCTTCCTGAGTCTGTCCAATGTTGGGTTGCCCAAGGAGATCCCCAGAATATATATATATATATTCTGTGTCCTAAAGGTAGATAAACCATACCAAATAGACCATATCATGTGTAAACTCATGGTTCTGTAGACTCTTCAAGTCATTTTTTTCACCCTTAATAGATTCTTGGACACAGAAAAAGGACCAGATAACAAAATAACTCCAAATCCTATCCAGGTAGGGCACCCGTCCCAACAAGGACGACCCCACCTCTCGATGACTTGCCCTATAAAATATATCACAGTCGTATATAGATAGTAACCATAGAATAAGAATAAATCCCGACGCGTTTCCCCAATCCTAGGTTCATCAGGGGATAAGGTATAATGAAATAGATACTGCGATAATAAATGATGGCATGATGAGGTACCGAGGAGTTAAGGTGCCCTGTAGATCATTGTAGTTGCATAAAAATTTTTGGGGAGGCCATGGTATATTTTCTACTATAATTGGGTATTTTTAATGTATATCTAATAAAGATTACTGTTTTAAGGGTCTAAAGACATCTATCCCCATCCTGCATTGCTTATCAATATCAAAATAACTGAAGGCCACATTGAGTTGTGCCAAGTAACTTCCCCAACTATGACACTCCAATTGCCTCTGACCTATATGGCCATATGGGCCACAGTATATTGCAGTGTTGCTTAGCAACAAGGACTGCAGGCAGTGGGGGACTATACAGGATTGCCTTATGTTTATGGAGAGAAAAGTAGTCACCTGTCAAGCTGTAGGGATGCTGGTGTCACTGTATGGAGGAGACCCATTCTGGTCTTCCATCTTCATGGTTTCTTCTTCCAGTCTTCAGCCCCGGATAGAACAAATAATAAGAAGTACAGAATAATTCTAATAATCTATTACCGAATAGCACAAAAATTCTGATGACCTGACCTTTGTGTTCAGCATGGTACAACCTAGTGATCTGGACTGTCACAAGATTTTTTGGTCTTCAGGGAGGTTCTCTGCTGTTACACAGGAGTCTACAGGTTTATCTAGAACTTCATAGTCCGTTACCTGCCAAATTTATTTCTGCTGAATTACTGTCTGTTAGTCTCTGATCTCCTGATAACCCAGAACATTTGATAACCCAGCTCTTGTTAGGTCCAGTTAGTAACAGTTTGTGGTTGACGTCTGGAGGCAGCACGGTGGTCGGTTAAATTGTTTTGCTCCCAAAATGTGAAATTTTGTGTAAATATTAACCAGACAAAGGTCGTATTTACCACTGCCACAGGCTGCAGACCTGGAACAGAGCAGCAAACAGCGTGGACAGATATAACCCTGGTGTTATATATATATAGCATGGGGAGCTTCATGTCCCGGGTTGAGGGCTTTCCAATGAGTTATATGTCTGAGATAAGAAGATGAGATAGTGAGCTCCTGGGACCAGGGATGATGGGATTGACATATTTTGGAAAGTTATATTGTATGGTCCTGGGTATGGGAATGATGTGCTCCAAAGATATTGGCAGTCATACATTCTGGGCGATTAGATTGTGAGCTCCTGGGATTAGGGACGTTCTGACCAATACATTTTAGAAATTCAGATTGTAACCTCCTGGAATTAGGGATATTGGGAGCAATTCATTGGGGGAGATCAGATTTTTGAGCCCCGGGGATGCTGGATGGTGGGAGTGATACATTCTGGAAGTTTAGATTGTGAGCTTCTGGGATACAGGCTGCTGGGAGTGATACATTCTGGAAGTTTAGATTGTGAACTCCTGGAATTAGAGATATTGGGAGCAATTCATTGTGGGAGATCAGATTGTGAGCTCCTGGGATACAGGATGTTGGGAGTGATACATTCTGGAAGTTCAGATTGTGAGCTCCTGGGATACAGGATGTTGGGAGTGATACATTCTGGAAGTTTAGATTGTGAACTCCTGTGATTAGGGATGTTTTGACCAAAAATTTTTAGAAATTCAGATTGTAACCTCCTGGAATTAGGGATATTGGGAGCAATTCATTGTGGGAGATCAGATTGTGAGCTCCTGGGATACAGGATGTTGGAAGTGATACATTCTGGAAGTTTAGATTGTGAGCTACTGGGATTAGGGATATTGGGACAAATACATTCTGGAAATTCAGATTAGTTGCTCCTGGGGCTAAAGATATGGGGAGCAATACATTTTGGGAAATTAGATTGTAAACTCTTTGGGCAAAGCATGTTAGGAGCGATAGATTCTGGAAATTCAGATTGTGAGCTCCCGGGATTAGGGGTATTGGGAATAATACATTATGCAGATCATATTATAAAATCCTGGGATTAGGGGTATTGGAAGTGATACATAATGGGAGATCAGATTGGGAGCTCCTGGGATTAGGGGTATTGGGAGTGATACATAATGGTAGATCAGATTGGGAGCTCCTGGAGTTGGAGATGATGGGATATTTTCTATATATAGGAAGTATAACTGATTTAGCCAAGCTTCCTTAGATCTGTAGTAGTGGAAGCAGGACTGTCCTGAGTGTTGTACTGTAAAATAACCACCAGAGGGTGGACTCATTCTCTCTCTGCGGTACCAATCCATTATCTAATCCAGCTGTCTATACATATTTGTTGTTCTTGCTCATTGGAGTAAAAGTTTAGGCATTTTCCAGCAGGTCATTTAAACCTGTCTCCATATCTCAGGCCCAGAGCCATCTTTGCTCTACAGCATGCAGCTTGGAGATGTCTGAGCCAAGCACTGACAGCATCCCCTAACTTGTCTCATGACTCTTCACTTGCCCAACCTGGTATATTCCTATTACTGGAATACCAGAATAGCGATACAATATTAGCAGATGACAGTCCAGGACTTGTGCATCTCATTTTTGCTGCTGTCCATCCTCTGATTACAGAATTATACTAGAGAATTACGGAGTAAGCTGTTACCTCATATATTGCACAAGACTCAGGGCCTTTGCAGCACAATTTCTGGATCTCAGACACAGAGCTCTTATTGACAACAATCCCTCACACAGAAGCAAACCAGGGGTACGGTACACACAGAGGTGGCGGGCCGTCATAGAAGAGCTTCTCTTTTGATGCTGGTTATCATCCCCAAATTCCTAATCACCATGGACAGGGGATTTGGTGCATGTTGCCCCCCACCCACCATCTTCTTTCCCCACTCCCTTGTTGGTGACCATTGTATGGCCAGTGGATAGGACTTCCTTGGACGGGTTATCACTGCCCCGTAATGTGCCCAGTCAGGACTGGGCTCCAATTCCCTAGGGGCCCTTAGCATCTGTATCTGGTATTTAGACTTTAGAAGTAATGAACAAGAAAGTTGCCAGTCATTCACAGCTAGCAGAGATCTTGAGAATTGTAAGGACTTGTAACACAACGGGGCAGAGAATGAGGCTGTAGTAATAATGTCTTGTCTTGCAGCATGGGCCCGCTACGTGATAAGCTGGCTAATCGGGGGCTCACAAACATAAGTTACATTATCGTCAATGACCAAAGCTTTTTGTCAGAGCTCATGTTGCCAGAACTGAGGAGAAGAGCTCCAGCAGGGATACCCGTGTACCAGCAATTGCCCAAACAGGAGGACGTGTGGAAGATCCTGGATGGAAGCAAGGATGACTTTCTCATCTATGACAGGTGGGATACAACAGTCCCTGGACTATGGAATAATATCAATCCACTGCACACCAATACATCATGCGTATAAATGTGGTTTATTTACAAAAAGGGTTTAGATTATAATGAATCGAGAATTGAGGTGCCAAAAGATATATACAAAAGTATACTAGACAAGTGCTTTACATAGATGTAAATGAAATAGATATCATATAGTATATCGCAGATGTCATATAGTATATCGACGTTTCGGCAACCGCCTTTATCAAGAGACATCTACTGAGGAATGATGATAGTTAATACAAGCTGATTTTATAAGGAAACGAAAGGCACCAATGCAGGCACAGTTAGTATTCAGAAGGATGGATAGGAGTTTGTCCGGGCTGGTATAAAGGAGTATCGGACCTGACGTCCAGGAGCAGTGAGGAACCGCCGGCAACTCAACCTGGCTGCTTATGAGCGCATAAGCACTGGATTAGGCCCCATTCACATAGAATTTTGTTAGCCCGTTGGGGGTATCCGCCAAGATACCATAAAAATGTATCGCACAGGATACAACAGCAGGGGCTGTTCTTCTATATAGGGCATACATGATCCTCATTGGACTACGTGTGGCCTATTTAGTGCCCTGTCAGTTTCTGCATTGGACACAAAAGCATGGTAAACCATATGATAGATGTCCAGTTGCAGGAGCTGATATGTTCACTAAAGAGTGTCGAAAAATAATCCAGTTAGGACTACATTTGCCCTATAGAAGTCATGGCCCTGCCGCAGTATCCATCAAGATACATTTTTATGGTATCTCATCAGATACTACAAGCAGGCTGCCAAAACACTATGGGTGACATGTCTCAATACGCAAACGTGGTTTTTGGTCTATTTTGCGCCAAAATTACTCTTGACGCCATATTCTTGAGATAAATGAACAGTAATATACCAAAACTAGGTTCATTACACGCTGGGCACGACACATTGTAATGCGCCTAAAAAGGCGCATTAAACATAGCAGCAATGATACGCTGTGCGCCTGCATAACGCAATGCACCTATTGAGGCGCATTACATACACTAGTAATGATATGCTAAGCGCAGCGATTGCGCAATGCGCCTTGTTTGGCGCATTAGGTTTACTATGTGAGGTATACCAGAAGCCAGATTTTAGAAAGTATCGTACTTTCAGGCGCTCTTTACACTGATTCAATGTGCCTAATTTTCGGCCATGTCGCCCTATGTGAATGGGCCATTGCTGATACAGTAATACCCTGTTCTCCATGGCTGCGGTGTCCATCATTTCACGGTTTTATCACCATCAAATTTGCAAAAAACCTTGTTACAGATTCATCACTTCACATTCAATATCCGGGAGTGCAACCGTCTCTTATTCACTGCAGCTACTTGAGTTGGTGCAGTAAAGTCACATCCTCTTTTAGGCTATGTTCACACGATGTATACAGTACGTGCCGCAGTACATTGTGTCTTTCGGGGTCAGCGTGTACTCCCACAGCGCGGGGGGGGGGGGGGGGGTGGCAGCCTCCGGCCCCATAGACAAGCATTACTCGCGGCGCGTATTCGCGGCAAATAATTGACATGTCACTTATCTCCCCGCGCGTCCAATACGATCGTATTGTACGAGCAGAGAAGGAGGCGTAATCCATAGTTCTCTATAAGAACTGTGGATCACCGTAATTTCGGCGCGCATCTCATCCGTATTAGAGCGCAAATACGCGGCGCAACGCCTGCCGGAATTTCCCCGTGTGAGCATAGCCTTACTGTATCCCGCTTACAATGTTCTTTATGCCTTGTTACATTATTACATTATACTGTACTGTACTTTTCTTTTTTCTGCCTCGTTATCCATCACATTTTTCTGGAACGTATCCCCAGCAGATAACGGGGTGTCCCTGTATGTGGGACCATGGAGGAGAATTTTCCTCTAAAATATTACAAATCCCCACTGCAGCTGCACGGCCCACACAACACAAACATATCCCCTCCCAGAAAAGAAAAATCGTTAGACACCTGGGGCGACATGTATGAACGGGGCTACAGCAGAAGTCTGGCGTCTTTTCAGCCCGACATCTAATGCAGCCCCATTCACAATAGTTTTAAATGGGCCGAACGCCAATGTCAGGTGCATTCCAGAGCGCCCGCAGCACTTTGTAATGCGCCTGATTTCGGGGACCATGCTGGAGGCGGGGGCGCACTACAACTGTACGAAGCTACAGATTTATAGCTTTGTTACGGCAAATCCAGGCGCATTACTATTGGAATAGGTAAACCACTTTGAAAGTGGTTTACCTGAGCCAGAATTGATGTTTATGCGCTAGAAAGGACTTGATTTATGACCTGAAGTACATAAATCAGGCACATTCTACACTATTTATATGCGCATAAAAACTGCTGTTTAAACGCCATAAATCATACATGTCGCCCCTGATGTACATTAGATATAGCAGTCAGCTATTTGGGTCAAACTTTCAGATTTTGGTGATTTTATCTGCTCTGCGCTGTTGTTTCCAATTCCTATTTAATCCAATTCCTTGAATTATAGGTGCGGCCGTCTCACCTTCCATATCCGGCTCCCTTACAGCTACCTGCATTTTCCTTATGTCGAAGCCGCCATCTTGTCTACCTATCATGAAGACCATTGTCAGAATTGCAGTTTTTATGCAAACGTCACTCAGAATAAAATGGTAAAAAAATCTCTTTTCATGTAGATCTCAACAGAAACCTAAGGGTCTGATGCTTTGAGCTGTACTGATCTATTGGGGGGGGTATGTCTGAAAGGTGTCTAAAACAGAAAGGGCGACATATGTGAACGGGGCTGTACCAGATATCTAGTGTCTTTTCAACACGATATCAGGCACGGCCCCGTTCATACATTTTCAAATCTCCTGCACGCCGTTCTCGGGGCGCACTAGAACCGTAGCGAAGCTACATCTACAGCTGGAACAGGTAGAGCACTTTCAAAGTGGTTTACCTGAGCCAGAAGTGTCGCTCGAGCACTAGAATGTGGCTGATTTATGACCCGCCGTAGATAGAGTTCATAAATCAGGCTCATTCTATGCCATTAATATGCGCATGAAATTTGGCGTGTTAACACCAAATTTCATGCATGTCACCCAAACAGTTTTTGTTGCCCCTAGCAACCAATCACAAGAGTTTTCATTTTGGAAGAGCACTATAATAAATGAAAGCTGTGCTGTGATTGGTTCCTGCAGGCAACAAGGACAAATTTAATTTTCAATGCTTTTTATTTTATAAATCTCCGCATTGTATCCTCATAGTAGTGATAATATATGGATTATTATTGTTTATTTTTAGAGCACCATTAGTTCCAGGGCGCTGTACATTCAAGTGGGGTTACATACATAACATATGTCAAACAAGTACAATGATGATGATAAATCACTTACAATCTACAAGTACGGGGGGAAGAGACTGGAGGTGAGGGGCAGACATGTGTGAGGGGGGTGTAGTGGCAGCAGGGTTATTGAAGGTTATAGGCTCCTCAAGAGATGGGTTTTCAGGTTGCTTTTGAACCTGGCGAAGGTGGAGGAGAGTCTGATGTGTTGGGGCAGTGAGTTCCAGAGTGTGGGGAAAGCACGGGAGAAGTCTTGGAGATGGTTGTGTGAGGAGCTGATATGGGGAGAACAGAGAAGATCCTGTGAGGAGCGGAGATTACATGAGGGGAGGTATCTGGAGATTAAGGCAGAGATGTATGGAGGGGAGAGGTTATGGAGAGCCTTGTGGATCATGGTTAGTAATTTGAACTGGATTCTCTGGGCAATGGGAAGCCAATGTAAGTATTGGGAGAGGGGAGAGGCAGAGGAGTAGCGAGGAGAGAGGTGGATAACACGAGCATCAGAGTTGAGGATAATTTGAAGGGTGGCAAGAGTGCTAGACGGGAGGCCACAGAAAAGGATGTTGCAGTAGTCTAGGCGGGAGACAACAAGAGCATGGATGAAGAGTTTTGTACACTCACCGGCCACTTTATTAGGTACACCTGTCCAACTGCTCGTTAACACTTAATTTCTAATCAGCCAATCACATGGCGGCATCAGTGCATTTAGGCATGTAGACATGGTCAAGACAATCTCCTGCAGTTCAAACCGGCATCAGCATGGGGAAGAAAGGTGATTTGAGTGCCTTTGAACGTGGCATGGTTGTTGGTGCCAGAAGGGCTGGTCTGAGTATTTCAGAAACTGCTGATCCTGGGATTTTCACGCACAACCATTCTCTAGGGTTTCAGAGAATGGTCCGAAAAAAAAAAAACATCCAGTGAGTGGCAGTCCTGTGGGCGGAAATGCCTTGTTGATGCCCGAGGTCAAAGGAGAATGGGCAGACTGGTTTGAGCTGATAGAAAGCAACAGTGACTCAAAAGCCACCGTTACAACCAAGGTAGGCAGAAGAGCATCTCTGAAGCACAGTACGGCGAACTTTGAGGCAGATGGGCTACAGCAGCAGAAGACCACACCGGGTGCCACTCCTTTCAGCTAAGAACAGGAAACTGAGGCTCCAATTTGCCCAAGCTCATCGAAATTGGACAGTAGAAGATTGGAAAAACGTTGCCTGGTCTGATGAGTCTCGATTTCTGCTGCGACATTCGGATGGTAGGGTCAGAATTTGGGTCAACAACATGAAAGCATGGATCCATCCTGCTTGTATCAACGGTTCAGGCTGTGGTGGTGGTGTCATGGTGTGGGGAATATTTTCTTGGCACTCTTTGGGCCCCTTGGTACCAATTGAGCATCGTTGCAACACTTGTGGAATCTATGCCACGAAGAATTGAGGCAGTTCTGAAGGCAAAAGGGGGTCCAACCCGTTACTAGCATGGTGTACCTAATAAAGTGGCCGGTGAGTGTAGTTTCGAGGTTAAGGAATGAGTGGATTTGAGAGATATTTTTTTAGGTGGCACTGGCAGGCAGAGGTGAGGGCTTGGATGTGTGGTTTGAAAAACAGAGAGAAGTCAAAGGTTATCCCAAGGCAGCAGACTTGCGGGACTGCTGAGAGTGTAGAGCCATTGACTGTGATACAGAGATCAGGTGGAGGGATGGAGTGGAAACATGATAAATTCAGTTTTCTCAAAATTTAGGTTTAGGAGACGGGAGGAAAAGAAGGGGATATGGACGATAGACAGTCTGTGGTCCGGGAGGGCAGAGAGTCATTCTATGGGCCGGAGATGTAAAGTTGGGTGTCATCAGCATACAGGTGGTACTGGAAGCCATGTGAGGCTATGAGCTGCCTCAGGCCATGTGTTATTTATATATATATAATATATATATATATATATATATATATATATATATATATATGTGTGTGAAGAAAAATCGGCGCACTCCAATTCAAGGTGAAAAAACTACTTTATTCCAGCATGTCCACAGAACAACATTTCGCCTACTAAAAGCCTTTCTCATTACGGCTTTTAGTAGCCGAAGCGTTGCTCTGTGGACATGCTGGAATAAAGTAGTCTTTTCATTTTTTTCACTTTGAATTGGAGTGGTAATTCTTAGTTTCTGAGCCTTTATATATATATATATATATATATTGTATATAGTGCTATGAAAAGGTGGTGTATATATATGTATGTTATATATATATATATATATATATGTATGTGTATATATATATATATATATATATATATATATATATAGGTATATATAGTACTTAGGCATTTAATTGGTAGGTGGGTAGGTGTATAGGTCCTCTGTAGGTAGATAGGTATATAAGCAGAGCCGTCTTAACAGTATTATGGGCCCCCAGGCATAACACTTCAGGTGTGCCCTGCCCAAATACATGACATCACACTGGGCCATGCCTCTTGCCACCCCCAAGCACACTCATATTATCACGCCACTTACTGTATGTTTGGACACTGGTAGCCTACAAGACTAACTGGCAGGGCAGGGAGCCTTCGGCTCCCTGCTCCACCATGGTTTTTAACTGTTTTCACATCCTAAAACACACAAACAAATGTTTTTTGTATTCTTAGGACATACACATACCACCTGGGGCCCCCATACTTGTAGGGCCCCTGGGCAACTGCCTAGTGTGCAAAATGGAAAAGATGGCCCTGTATATAAGCCTCCTGTAGGTAGGTATATAGGCCCCCTGTATGTATGTAGGTAGGTATATAGACTCTCTGTAAGGTATCCCCTCATTCTTAATAGGACCCTTTTACTGATTAAAAAAATATACTTATCTCCCGTTCCCCTGCTGAATAGCTTGCTCCAGAAGCTTGTGTTAGGCATGACGTCAACATATTGCCTATGTAGGGATGCTGTTCCCGTTATCTCCTAGGCTGGAAGCGTAGGGCAGGCTGCCTTAGGCTTGTGGTTTATGAGGAGCAACGGCCCAGGAGGCCTGATTACATCTCTATATCACGCTATCTGCAGCACATACTCTTGTAGGCCATGGCCACAGCTTATGGCCCACAGGAGTTGTGGATGGAGCAGCGAGCCAAGGGCATTGAGAACGTGCATATAGTTGAAAAGACAAGGTTGGGCTTGGTGTCCAATGACCCTCTGGTTGGCTAGTCCAAGCCGGCCTGCACCTGCTTCTTATACACTTCAGCCCAAAACTGTAAACAATATGTGGCCTCACCAGCGATTTGTGTAAAGGCAAAACTACATTCCTGTCTTAAAGGGGTTATCTCACTACATTGATTCATCTTACCTCAGTCCTGTTTTTTTGGTTTCACTTTGAATTCAGGGGTGTGTTTACTGGCTTCCACTAGGCTGCAGTAGAAGCCAGGTCTGTAGCTATAGCAACCAGTGCAGACAGCCTATCAGGATAGATCAAACAGGTCTGGAGCTATAGCAACCAGTACTGGCAGCCTATCAGGAGAGATCAAACAGGTCTGTAGCTATAGCGTCTGTAGCGACCTGAGGAGCTGATGTAGCCCATAAAAGAGGGGATATCTAGGAATAGGTAGGACACTGTTAATGGACATATATTGCTAAGTGACTTGTTTTTACAAGATCTTTAACATAAAAAGCAAACCTTGTAGTGAGACAACCCCTTTAAGTATATATGCCTCTGTTGATGCATCCCATCATTTTATTTTATTTTCAGCATCTGACTGGCATTTTGATGCTATCATACTATTTAGTACATAATTGTGCTACTTCATCCCAAGTGCATGATCTGACATTTGCTATTTGCTATTTCTCTGCCTAAGCCTCCAACTTCCCCAAATCCATCTGTAATGTTATATTATCCTTCTCAGTGTTGATTGCCTTATAGAGCTTTACACATCTGCAACTGTTGAAACTCTACTCTGTAACCGGTCTACAAGGTCAACAATAAACATATTAAAAAGAAGAGGGCCCAATAGTGACCCCTGTGGTACCCCACTAGTTACTGTGATAATATACAGATAGTATAGCTGCACAGATAAATTGTATCCTCGTAATAGTGAGTATATAGTGATAATGAAACCACACAGCTATGTTTTATCTTCATAGTAGTGTTAATATAAAATAATAGAGCTGTACAGATACACTGTATCCTCATAGTAGTGATAATATAGAGATAATAGAACAGCACAGATACATTGTATTCTCTAATAGTGATAATATTGAAATAATACAGCTACATGGGTAAATTGTATCCTTATAGTTATAATATAGAGATAATAGAGGAGCAAAGATAAACTGTATTCCCATTATTATTTATTTTAGAGCACACTTAGATCCAGAGCACTGTACATTTGAGGGGGTTATATACATAACGTACAGTGGGTACGGAAAGTATTCATTCTTTCTTTCATTGCAGCCATTTTGTAACATCCAAAAAGTTCATTTTTTGCTGATTAATGTACACTCTGCACCCCCCATCTTGAATGGAAAAAACGGAAATTTAGATATTTTTGCAAATTTATTAAACAAGAAAAACTGAAATATCACATGGCCTTAAGTATTCAGCCCCTTTGCTCAGTATTGAGTAGAAGCACTTTTGAGCTGGTACAGCCATGTGTCTTCTTGGGAATGATGCAAGTTTTTCAACCCTGGATTTGGGGATCCTCTGCCATTCTTCCTTGCAGATCCTCTCCAGTTCCCTCAGGTTGGATGGTGATTGTTGGTGGACGCCATTTTCAAGTCTCTCCAGAGATGCTCTATTGGGTTTAGCTTAGGGCTCTGGCTGGGCCAGTCAGGAATGGGCACAGAGTTGTTCTGAAGCCGCTGCTTTGTTATTTTAGCTAGGGGCTTAGGGTCATTGTCTTGTTGGAAGATGAACATTCGGCCCAGTCTGATGTTCAGAGCGTCTGGAAGAGGTTTTCATCCAGGATATCTCTGTACTTGGCCGCATTCATCTTTCCTTCAATTGCAACCAGTCGTCCTGTCCCTGCAGCTGAAAAACACCCCCATAGCATGATGCTGCCACCACAATGTTTCACTGTTGGGATTGTATTAGGCAGGTGATGAGCAGGGCCTGGTTTTCTCCACCGCTTACAATTAACACCAAAAAGTTCAGTCTTCGTCTCATCAGACCAGAGAATCTTATTTCTCATAGTCTGGGATCCTTCATGTGTTGTTTCCACACTGTCTACGGCTTTCCTATGGCTTTCACTGAGGAGAGGCTTCCGTCTGCGGCTTTCCTATGTCTTGCACTGAGGAGAGGCTTCCGTCGGCCGCACTCTGACATAAGGCCCCGACTGGTGGAGGCTGCAGTGATAGTTGACTTTGTGGGACTTTCTCCCATCTCCCTACTGCATCTCTGGAGCTCAGCCACAGTGATCTTGGGGTTCTTCTTTACCTCTCTCACCAAGGTTGCTTAGTTTGGCTGGACGAGGAAGAGTTGTGGTCGTCCCAAACTTCTTCCATTTTAGGATTATGGAGGCCACTGTGCTCTTAGGAACCTTGAGTGCTGCAGCAATTGTTTTGTAGCCTTGGCCAGATCTGTGCCTTGCCACAATTCTGTCTCTGAGCTCCTCAGACAGTTCATTAGACCTCATGATTCTCATGTGCTCTGACATGCACTGTGAGCTGTGAGGTTTTATGTAGACAGGTGTGTGCCTTTCCTAATCAAGTCCAATCAGTTTTATTAAACACAGCTGAACTCCAATGAAAGAGTAGAACCATCTCAAGGAGGATCAGAAGGAAATGGACAGCATGCGAGTTAAATATGATTGTCACAGCAAAGGGTCTGAATACTTATGACCATGTGATTGTTCAGTTTTTCTTGTTTAAGAAATTTGCAATTTTTCTTTTTTTTCAAGATGGGGGTGGGGTGGGGTAGAGAGTACATTAATGAGCAAAAAAAATGAACTTTTTGGATCTTACCAAATGGCTGCAATGAAAGAAAGTGAAAAATTTAAAGGGGTCTGAATACATTCTGTACCCACTGTAGGTCAAACAAGTACAAGATGAAGATACATAACTAGCAACTGGTACAGGAGGAGAGAGGTCCCTGCCCGTGAGGGCTTACAGTCTACAGGGAAGGATGAAGAGACTTGAAGCTGGTGAAAAGGGGAAGTACATGTGTTGGGGTTGCATAGCGCACAGGGATTGTAGGTAGGCTCGGAGATGGATGCTGGTGCTTTGAAGCTGGGGAGGAGGGGGCGGGGGCACTGGGAGGTGGGACGCACTAGGACCGTAGTGAAGCTACATATTTATAGCTTTGCTACAGCATTTCTAGGCGCATTACTGCTGGAACAGATAGAGCACTTTCAAAGTGGTTTACCTGAGCCAGAAATGTCACCATAGTGCCAGAATTTGGCTGATTTATGACCCGCTGTATGTCAAGCGCATTCTATGCCAGTATAATGCGCTTGACATTTGGCGTGTTAACGCCAAATTTCATGCATGTCGCCCAATATATTTGGAAAGGTACACTGTATCCTTATATTAGTAATAATATAGAAATAATAGAGCAGCACATATACACTGGACACTCGTTATAGAATTGATAATATAGGGAAGATAGAGCCATAAAAATATATTATATTCTCATTGTAGTAATAATTTAAAGAGTAGCTATCACCACCAAACAAAAATGTATAGCAGATTAAATTATAAGACTTTTTTCAAATACATGTCATTAGTTAATCAGATTATTCCCTTAGTATTACAGGAAATAGGTTTTACTTTCACTTTCTCATGCAGAGATCGCAATCTGGTAAGATTCCTTCTGTGGGAGATACCAACTGTGCAGGGGGAGCTGAGGACATAACGGCTTGTCCTGAGCTAATCTGAGTCTCTCACTGTGCACAGTAAACCGAGGGCATATCAGGGTTTACCTGTTGCTTCCAGACTCATTCTCCATAGCACAGAGGCACCCATATAACACTGCTGCTATCATAATAACAGCAACACAGAGCTTCATAGTGCATAAAGGATACAGATTTACTTCAGTCCTCTCTTAAAGGGACAGCACTTTTTAAAAAACTCAATTACAGGTGAAATATTTTAATTTCCCTAATTAAACATATTTGAGAAAGTGTTTACATTTTAGTCTTTTATTGCTTCACAAGGTTTTCTGTAGGTGATAGGTCCTCTTTAACTCCTTACTGACAGCCAACCATCTTTTGATGGCAGGCATTTCAGGTCGTTCGTCTGCAGCGACGTCTTTAGACGTCACTGCAGACATCGGAGTTTTCAAGCACCGGGGAGCGGGGAACCCTCTGCTCCCCGATGCTATAACCCTTTGATTGCCGCAGTTCGTCACCGCAGTGCAATCAAAGGGTTTCCCTGCTCTGTCAGGTGATCAGAACACCCGGTGACCCGACAGAGCCTGGGGAACGGCTGCACAGTCAGCCCTGGGGACCTAGAGCCAGTAATCAGGGCAGCCTGTGTGCTGTCCTGATCAATGCCTGTGTCAGACTGACACAGATTATAATTTATTAGTATATTGAATATGCTAATACATTACAAAGTGTATAAAAAAGTAAAGCAGATCTCCCTTCAAGGGATTTAAAAAAAAAAGTAAAAAAACATTAAAAAAGTAATAAAAATAAATATTTAATAAAAAATAATTGTGCACACATTACACACACAAAAAAACCTACACATATTAGGTATCCACACAACTGTAATAACCTGTAGAATCAATCTAGCAAGTTAAGTGTGAAATGTGAATGGTGTAAAAAAAAATGTGAAAAAAACAAAAAATGTGAAAAAAAATTCTGCAATTATTTATAAGTGAATTTAAACTATAAACCCATAAAGTACAACTTGTCTTGAATAAAACGAGGCCTCATACAACTGCATCATTGAAAAAATAAAAAAGTTACAACTGTTGAAACGCAAGGAGGCAAAAACGAAAAAAAAATTCTGGTCATTAACTACTTTTCAGGCGTTTGACTTAAGGGGTTAAGGGTAATGCAGCAGCACAGATACATTGTATTCTCATAGTAGTGATAATAAAGGGATAATAAAGTTGCACAGGTGCATTGTATCCTTATAGTAGTGATAATATAGGGCTGATAGAGTCACACAGATACATTGTATTCTCATAGTAGTGATAATATAAAGATAATAAAGCCACACAGATACATTGTGTTCTCATATTAGTGATAATATAACGATAATAGAGTTACACAGATACATTGTATTTGCTGTGTTGAATGTTCAGCTGTTTCCTCTATTCTCTCTCTTTTCTAACAGAATGAAACCTTCGGGAACAATACTACAGAAGTGAAATAGAACAACGGTCAGAGCCTGGGACTCCATGTCCTGCAAAAGCCAAACACAATGAAAATAAACCTGGTGAACACTGTAATAATGACCAGAGTGAGGAACACAATAAGAAGAATCCTACAACTCACCAGCTAAGGAAAGAAGAACGTCAACCAATTGGCAACAACAGAGAACCTCATCAACCCATCAAGAATAAGGAAAAACATCATTAGAACCTCAATAATGTGATTACTATGTAACAGTAATAATCAACCTCATCATTAAATTAACATATTTTGAAGGTTCTCCTCCAAAACTCTGTTGGGATCCACTGACAGTTAAAAGGTTTTTGCCACGATCTCATTTCATGCCTCCTGTATTCAGCTCTGTGTGCTCAGAAGGGGGCGTGTGTGATTTGTTTGAATTGCAGATCATGTGACCCAGCAGGATGACATCACCAGGCCTTTCCTCTCTGTAGTCAAAGAAAGGTCTGTTTATGTAAAGCATTGTTAGTAGCTGAGAGGTAAAGTTTTTGCCTCCAGGCACAAGGGTCCTAGGTTCAAATCCCTGTAGGAACCAAACCTGTGTTTTTTTTCCTCTTTTTATCAATGCACAGACCTCATTGAGGTTTCTCAGCACCTGGGGTTTGAAAACTCAGTAGCTGCCTGAGAGGAGAGGTGATGTCTGAGTATGTGCGACCAGCTATAGTGAAAAAAGAAAGATATAAGCTCACCAACAGAGTCCTTGTACGGCTTCTTATGTCTGCAGCAGCTCCGTCTTGCACTTCCCTCTGCACGGGTCCTGGCCGCCAGTCACGGCTGTAAATAGCAAACTTCCAGAAAAGGCAATGGATCCAGCAAAGGATAAATATCAGGCCAAATTTTAATAATAATAATTGAGCCCTAACTGTACCCTCCTATGTGTAATTATTATTAAAATTTGGCCTGATATTTATCCTTCGCTGGATCCATTGCCTCTTCTGGAAGTTTGCCATGTGCGACCAGGACTGAGGAGCTCTCAGCCCTGGTCGTATCCCCTGGAGACGAGCTGTAAACAATGGATCACTAAAGGAGCAGCTAAAACAAAAACGATGCAAAATTTGTAATAATAATGAAAGGTGAAAATGTTTATTTCATTTGCAAGCTTCCCACGTCAATTTTACATTGCGGTAAAACCCCTTTAACTAATATGATATGTGACCAACTATAAACCTCATCATCCAACCAAGAACTAATAACTTTATCACCAATAATGAATTATAAGTATCATCTAAACTGGGCGACATGAGCCTTACTATAATCTAATATCCAGAAGCTGGCACTGCACTTGTATAATATAGATACATCTGTGAACACAGAGCAGATGTCAGTACAGGCAGGATTTTCCTGGAAGACCAATTTAGAGTAAAATCTGAATTAATTCTAATCTACAGGGATATTAACCATGGACTTCTTGTATTCTTCAGTATGATTGGCCACTGCAAGAGGAGAATACAGCCATGTTCACATGTTCCGTATTCTGTAGCCAATTCCAGACAGAATCTGACATTCTGCAGATGATGAAGGGATTGTAATATTTTATATCTCTCCTATTTTTAGGGCTAAAATCAGCGTGGAATTTTTTTTTATATTTGAAATATGTTAAAATAATTTTCAGATATTAAAATAGACAGCATGTTCATTATTTGCACAGATCCCGATGAGTCTAGTCCACGTGTGGAGCTGCTGGCACATCTGGGGCGGTAATCCGAGTTTCAACCTTGGATTTGTGGTATTTAGACCAACACCCCATACAAAAGCAAACCAGGAATATAGTGGCAGGATATGATCAAACAGCTTATAAAGAGCCTCCTTTTTAATGCTGGTTATTGTCACCAAACCCCTAATTAATTCAAAATGAAACCAAGAAAACAGGACTAAGGTGAGATGAATCAATGTAGTGAGACAACCCCTTTAAGCTTTTGGGAAAGCAGAACCTTTTCACCTCTGCCTCTTGCTCCACACACAGCAAGCCACACACCCCTGGTATCCTGAAGGAACAGGCTTTTAACAGGCCTGTAAAACCTGTCCTGGAATCCTGGCTTGGATTAGCTGCTCAGCAGCTCTCCTAACTACCAACTCTGCCAGTAACTCATGGTCACTGTCGTCACACTTACCTTCCTGACAGCTACAAAATTGGTAAACCCATAGCTTGCAGATATCCTGCTGTATAGCGCTTAGTGGCAGCGGAATGCAATCTCCTGAAGTCACTGTGCCATATTGATTGGGGCCACAAATATTGCCATAGTGGGCCACATATGGACCCCATAATCTTCAGACCTTTCTATACTAGGAATGGTAAAAGCTACCCTGAACACACAGAACTTGTGGCTTAATAGTAGCGAATGAATATGTATTCTATAACAGATCAGAAGTTGCCAAACATTACAATTACTGTATATACTCAAGTATAAGCCGAGTTTTTCAGCCCAAAAAATGAGCTGAAAAATCCCTCCTTGGCTTATACTCGAGTTACTGTGGGCGTTCGGGCGCTGCGATGGCTCGGGTGCCGACAGGGACACTTCACCTGTACGCGGCTCCTCTGGGAGTAGCATACAGCTGAAGACCGAGTTAGCTGACAGTGTCCTGGCATTGCTGTGGCCCGTGCGCTGTCAGCAATCTCTGCAGCTGTATGCAACTCCTGGGAGTGCATACAGCTTACTCTCCGTCACCCACCGGTGTCCGGGCAATGGCGGGAATCGCTTCGGCTGTATGCGACTCCTGGGAGCGCATACAGCCGAAGACTCTATTGCGGAGCTAGAGCGAGCGCTCCCTGCTCTGTAATAGAGCTCTAGAAGGTTGCAAGCAAACATGCGGCTGTCTGGAGTCTCCGGCACAGGCAGCGCGTGATGTCATGCCCCCTGTGGCAGAAGACAGAGCACCCGGAAGACGGAGCAGCGAGGGAGTGAGGTAAGTGCTTGTATTTTTTTTTTTAAACAGCCCTGCCTATTCCTGCCTATAAAAACATATACCTACCTATACTTGCCTGTAAGGACATATGCCTCCCTATAACCTGCCTATAGGGACATATACCTGCCTATAGTGACATATACCTGCCTATACCTGCCTATAGGGACAAATACCTGCCTATAACCTGCCTATGAGGGGACATATAACTGCCTATAACCTGCCTATAATACCCTATAACCTGCCTATGAGGGGACATATACCTGCCTATAATAGCCTATACCTGCCTATGGAGGACATTAAACTGCCTATGGGGGACATATACCTGCCATACCTGCCTATGGGGGACATTAAACTGCCTATACCTGCCTATGGGGGACATTAAACTGCCTATACCTGCATATGGGGAACATTTCTATTTTTTGAAATTTATCAGTAGCCACTGCATTTTCTACCCTAGGCTTATACTCGAGTCAATAAGTCTTCACAGTTTTTTGTGGCAAAAGTAGGTGCCTCGGCTTTCACTCGGGTCGGCTTATACTCGAGTATATACAGTATTTAAATTTGGTAAAATAACATTTGGGTAAAAACATTGGATTAAAAAAATTAATTAGGATCAACAGTATAGTTAAAAAAAAAACGTTCTCTGTATAGATTCTTTATAAGCAACCTATGTAAAGTCTGCAGGGAAAATATTCAGTCCTATCAATATTTGGCAAGAAAAATATTGAATAGAAAAGTCTGCTGTAAAAACATGTGGCATCGTGGGTGAGATTTACTTATCAATGTGGGAACAAGTTTTTTTTTTTCACTAGCTCTCTCTATACAAAAAAAAAATTAAAACCACTCAGCTTTCCTCCACTGTCCATGTAGTTTTTAATACTGAACACACTAGGATGGATGAGACTGTGGAATTAAAGGGAAACTCCAGGTTAAAAATAAGTTTCCTGTGGTGAATACCTATAAGTAAGTCTAGTACACTGCCTCTGGCAGGTGACACATCCACATCTCTGTACTCTGCTGTGTAGATGTAAGTGGCACCAATACTTCCTCTCCTCTGCCAGAGAGAGAACAAGATGGCTGCCCCTTTGCATTTCTGGAGGGAGGGTATCTTTTATAGCGAGTGAGTGGGGCTTCATGTCCCCTAATAGTGTTCTCCTTCGTACACAGGAGTCACATTATTATGACCACTAGCTAATATCCAGAGTAACCACTAGGCAGCAGCTAGACGGGCTGGGAGTGACTCAATAAGGTCTTGGTAGGTTGTCCCAGGGATCTGGAGCCATGCTGACTGTGTCCCACAGCTGCTTGAGGACCCATAGAGCCAACACTACCATTAAGGTGGTCCCACAGATGCTCAGTCGGATTCATGACTGGGAAATTAGGGGGGGACAGTTTAGTGCTTGGTCATCCAATCAGTGTTAGAGATTTCTAGCCATGTAACATGTCGCATTGTCTTGCTGAAAGATCCTATCTGCTCTAAGGAAGATGATCAGCATGTGTGGGTGTACATGATCTGCAAAGATGAATTAATATCTAATTTGCTTGAGGGTTCCCTACACATGGAGAAGTGGCCCAGAGAATGCCACAAAAACATTCCCCAGACAGTAATGCTGCCCCCATCAGCTGGAAGCAGTTCTTCCAGCAGTGATTGCAGAGTGTTTGTACTCTGATGTTTCTCTCTTGACACGCCAAAGTGCATCTGTTCAATGAAGCATAAAATATGACAGCAACCCTTTGTCAATCAGCAGAGGTTCAGTTCCACTACTGCTATAAAAAAAGAAAGCCTGTTCTGCTGATGCAACTAAGCAGAGGTGCAGTGACATCCATCTGCTCTGCATACGCAGTAGGGTTCAATGAACTGTTGTGTTACACAAGTCTGGAAGCCCTCTGGTTGATTTTAGTGGTGAGATGCTCCACTGTAGTGTGTTGGTCCACCCTCCTGGCCTAAAAGTCAGT
Source organism: Phyllomedusa bahiana (assembly GCA_025379985.1). Taxonomy (NCBI): domain Eukaryota; kingdom Metazoa; phylum Chordata; class Amphibia; order Anura; family Hylidae; genus Phyllomedusa; species Phyllomedusa bahiana. The sequence goes on along the minus strand of JAODAL010019916.1, from coordinate 41,383 downwards.
AATCTTCCGTTTTTGCAGATCTGATGAATTGCACCTTTTACCCATGACAACAGCGAGGGATATTTGTGCAGACAGCCTATTGTACACCTTATATACCCACCAAACCAGGTCACCACACATGACTTTCTTCATTAGCTATGCACTGCCAACGTCAAAAGTAGGAAGTGGTCATATTAATGTGGCTCAACTGTGTTAATAAAGCAGGAGTGCCATTTCCTGTCGCCCTCTGTGGGTCACTTCCTGGGTGAGCACAGTGAGCGTCAGGCTGATGAGAGCTATGTAATCTCTGTGGTCTCAAGTCACTTAGCTTTGTCTTCACGGCTTCAGTTAAAGTTGGAAATTCAACGGCATTGTAACTTTGCTGAATTGCGGTTTTTGGCGCGGTCGGTTTTCGGATTTCATCCGGCACAGTATATCGAAGTATACTAGAATCCTCCGGAAATGTTCTATATTCCGGCAGAGGCTGGTGGTTTAGAAACCCGACAAGAGAAAATCTGTGCTGTGTAGACTACAAATCAGATTTTCTGTTGCGGTCTATGGGGCACTGGTTACAGTCGGATTTTGTATTGAGGTCTATGGGGCACTGGTTACAGTCAGGTTTTCTGTTGCGGTCTATGGGGCACTGGTTACAGTCGGATTTTGTATTGAGGTCTATGGGGCACTGGTTACAGTCGGATTTTCTATTGCTGTCTATGGGGCACTGGTTTACAGTCGGATTTTCTGTTGTGGTCTATGGGGTACAGGTTACAGTCGGATTTTCTATTGAGGTCTATGGGGCACTGGTTACAGTCGAATTTTCTGTTGTGGTCTATGGGGCACTGGTTACAGTCGGATTTTCTATTGCTGTCTATGGAGCACTGGATACAGTTGGATTTTCTGTTGCGGTCTATGGGGCACTGGTTACAGTCGGATTTTCTATTGCAGTCTATGGGGCACTGGTTATAGTCGGATTTTCTATTGCAGTCTATGGGGCACTGGTTACAGTCGAATTTTCTATTGCTGTCTGGGGCACTGGTTACAGTCGGCTTTTCTATTGCGGTCTATGGGGCACAGGTTACAGTCAGATTTTCTATTGAGGTCTATGGGGCACTGGTTACAGTCGGATTTTCTATTGTGGTCTATGGGGCACTGGTTACAGTCGGATTTTCTGTTGCAGTCTATGGGGCACTGGTTTACAGTCGGATTTTCTGTTGTGGTCTATGGGGTACAGGTTACAGTCGGATTTTCTATTGAGGTCTATGGGGCACTGGTTACAGTCTAATTTTCTGTTGAGGTCTATGTGGCACTGGATACAGTCTGATTTTATATTGCTGTCTATGGGGCACTGGTTACAGTCGGATTTTCTGTTGTGGTCTATGGGGTACTGGTTACAGTCAGATTTTCTGTTGCGGTCTATGGGGCACTGGTTACAGTCGGATTTTCTATTGCAGTCTATGGGGCACTGGTTACAGTCAGATTTTCTATTGCGGTCTATGGAGCACTGGTTACAGTCAGATTTTCTATTGCGGTCTATGGGGCACTGGTTACAGTCAGATTTTCGATTGCGGTCTATGGGGCACTGGTTACAGTCAGATTTTCGATTAAGGTCTATGGGGCGACTACTTCTGGTTCCGGCGCCGCCATGCTTGGTAGCTAGAAGTCGAGCTCCTGGACAGCGGGGCAAAACGGCCAGAATTATCCCATCATTATAACCCGCCCGAAGCCCGTGTGCAAGCGGAGCCTCCAAGGAGTACCTGGGCACGTTCCGAACCAGCGGAGAAAGCCTGCGGGAGCTGCAGGAGCGGAGACAGAGAAGCCCGTGAAAAGCGCGCGCCCGAGCTCCCGCCCGCAGCCGTTAGCAGAAGCCGGAAGCGGCATCCATGAGAGAGGCGCACGGACACTGCTCAGCACAGGAGATTCTGCCGGCATCCCCGCCACACATGGGGTAAGGGACATCGTGGCAGAGCCCCGATCAGCACCTCTGGCCCTCCGCTTACCCCCAGGGGATACGGACAGCTGACCATGAGTCTATCAGGCACAGCAGAGGACCACAGCCCCTATCCCAGCACCTTACTAAAGAGTGGGGACATCGCCAACCCCCTCTCCCCGCGCCCCCATTTTGATACTACACTGACCGTGAGCCCACGGGCACGGGGGGGAGCACAGCAACCCTTTTCTCAGCATCTTATTAAAGAGGGGACATTGCCAACCCCCTTTCCCATCCCTTCGGGAAGCCACAACCACCAAGCCCCAAGGGAATAAGGGGCAATTAACGCGCCTGATACCCCGCGGACAGAAGGGGGCTCACCGCCACCATCTTTTTGAGCTCCCTGGGAGAGACGCCGGCTAATAAGGGGCGGTGGGGCACCACAGCCCCCCACCTCCCCTACCCCTCTGGGGCACACTGGTATCCAAGGTGGGGGCGGCTGCCTTTTTCTCCGCCCGCCCCCATTGACTCTCCTAGCTAACAGCTGACTAAAATAATACCCTCTCCATCTCTTAAACAAAACTGGGGATACGCCACTACGTTCCAAAAATCTCACGCTAGCCTGTAAGGGAAAAAATACGTCGCAAAATGGGACATACTAAAAGTCCCAAGGCAATGGGAAAGAGGGTAAAGACCCCTCCACCTACCCTAAACCCTCGCAATGGGCCCTCCCAGGTTTCGGCTGACAGCATTCCCCCTTCCCCGGATGGGCGATCACCAACCCCCCCAACACCCCCCCCTGCCTCCCTATAACCAAAATCGCCCTTGGACTCAGCAGTCCACAAATAATACCCTAGCTCCCAATTAAAAATGAAGAACGGAGTGGGGAAACAGATACGGAAGATCTTCTCCATTGACCACCCAGTACACGAATATAGCCAAGTAAAAGCCAAAGTTAAGATTTTTCCCGAATCTTAGATGACCCGACTTTCAGCTCCGGCCTCATGAGACATAAAAAATCCGGTCAAAATTTTTGCACTTTGTCCCAGGAAAATGTCAGACTGAAGAAAAGCGGAAAGATCTAAAAATAGATTCGAAAAACAACCGCGCATTGTAGGGGTCTCACAGCGATACCAAAATGATTTTGCTTAATCTCTTGAAAAAGGACCTACTGAAGCCCGGGGTCGAGGGCCTCGCAAGGGGGAGCGGGACACGCGGCCCGACTTGAGGAGGGGCCCAAACCATCTTCACTCTGACAATCTTCACGGCGCCCACAAACCCCGTCCCAAATTTATTACTAAATTTTCTGGACATTCGGACAAGGTAAAATTCACGGCTTTCCGTAGCTCCGGCCCAAAAAATTTTAGCTTTGAAACTTTTCTTTTTGGGGTGGTGGAAAAACCAAAAGGTTTTCTCCCGCGCTCTACACTATTCCGCAAAAAAATAAAATTTTCGCACTACTCTCCCGGCGTTTTAAAAGTCTTTCACAAAAAGGGAAAATCTCAACATTCCCCCCGGAAAAAGCACACGCTACGTCATGAAAAAAACCAAAGACTCCCAAATCCCCTTTCCCCCCATCCCATTCCGCCTGCCCCCCCGCTCAATGGACTCCCCCTAAGTTCAGGCTGACCCCCACTAGTGGAAGAGACCCAAATACCTCTCAGGCCTCCCTACCTCGAGCCCCAGGGAGCAGAGGAAACTCGGGCCTCCAAAATAACCGACCCCCCTCAGGGGAGGACGTCCCAAACCCCCCCAGGCCTCCATTCCCTCGAGCCCCGGGAGCAGAGGAAACACAAGCCCCCAAAAAATGACGTTTGAGACTTAGCCCCAAAACATCTATTTTCCTCTATTGGGGGCCCCTTTGCCCCCTTTATATTGATGCTTTGAGTTGTAGGAGGAGCCCTGACTAGCTAAAAACATAGATACACCCTTCGGCTATGGACGATTGGGCCCCGCTAGCCCAGACATCCCACTCCAGTTGATACTTCATCCTTTTTTCCATAAAAAAACACCCAAGCATTTGGGTGAAAAAAGGAAGTCACATTGCACTCTCCCAGGAAGAAAAAAGCATTCTCTTTTTTTCTCTTTTTGCTCCTTTCTTCCCCTTGCCATTTTGCTTTTACTCACAGTTGATTTATTCGTTTGTTTTGTTTTCCCCTGTTACCCTCGTGTTTTTCTCCTCTCCTCCCAACGACGGGTTTTTGCTAAGACGCCTAAACTTAACAATGAAAATATCTCTTGGAATGTTAAGGGACCCGCTCCCCTGGAAAAGGTTTAGGGTACTTTGGCATCTAGACCCTAAAGGTTACATGCCTTTCTCCGGAACCCACCCCCCGGGAACGGGACTTTGACCGCAGAAACTTTTTATGGGGTGGGCCAGGATATGGTTCCCCTGCCAACAACAAAGCCGGGAAAATTTTATTTGGTGGGGGAAATTTAGGAGGACAGGTCTAACTCATAGCCATATGGACGGGGGGAAGATGTGCAATATCATCTGCGCCTACGTGAAGAGACGGTCGTTGTAAAAACTCTGTGGCCAAACTCTGGCGCCCACCCTTTCCAAAGATCTAGAATCAACGGTTTTCTTAAGACACGATCGAAAATAAAATGTGGGGGGGGGACTTAAATTTCACTCATGCCCTCCAGGGGGACAGAAGAGGCGCCCCCCCCAAAGGGCGCCCGAGACCCAAAATCACTCCCCGGCTAACTCCCAAAAATCTTGGGCACGTGATATTTGGCCGCACATAACCCAGAAGGAGGGAATTCTCTCATTACTCACATCCCCATAAGACATGGTCACGAAACGATTTATTTTGCCCCTCAAAAACCTCTAGCTAGGGGTGAGGATCCGAGATTGTGACCTTGTCAATCGATCATTCCCCTGTCACCCCAAAAGTGGGAATAAGTTTCCAAGAGGCACAGATTACATTTGGCGGTTTCCCTGTTCTTGGACAAAGAGAAAAATTCCAACCACCCCAAGTTGTGTTTGGGTATCACTCATATAATGAAGCCCCCCAATTAAAAAACCCCCTGTATGGGCACTGCAAAACGGTCCTAAGAGGGAGGCAACGAACATTTATCCGCCTCAAAAAACAACTCACGACAAAAAACACCAGATACCAACAGCCGAGAAGCCCATGTTTTTCCCTTTTCGTCTACCCCCCCCCAAGACCAAAAAAAACCCGGTTTGGGAAGCTGCTAAAAAAACATGACTTTGCTTGGGGGGAAGAGGGGAAAAATTACAAGTCAAAAAGCGAGGCCCAAAATCTTCTTAGCAACAAACCTGGGGGGAAATTTTGGCCAAATTTGCAAAGGACACTATCCTCCCCCTCTCTACCCTCCCTTGAGACGGGGGAAAGGGGCAATCCGACTGAAGGTGGAAAGGCACGGGGATTCTCCGCCTTTTTCCCGTCCCTTTATTCCGCCGAACAGCTTTGAAAAACGGCCCCCGGATTTGGGTTCAAACATTGCGTCCCTACCCCACGCAGAGTGGGTTCAGTGTTTGGGGCCCCCCCCGCCCGAACGGGGGGCCCCCCAAAGGGGGCAAAAAGGGGGGCCAGGTTTTACTGGGGGTTAAAATCTCTAAAAAAACCCCCCCCTCACCCCAACCCTCCTCCCGTGTTTTAAAACATCTCCGGATGTTTATCCCCAAGACTACCAAAAGCTTACATAAAAATTATCCCTAACCAGGGAAAAAATCTACCGGCCCCTCATACCGCCTATTTCCCCCACAACTAGACCTCAAAATTTCTCTCCAAAATTTTGGGAACCGCCTACCCCATTTAAAACCTAAACGATAGGCCTCACCAAGTAGAATTTTTTCCAAAAGGGGGTCCGCATTTCAATATCAAAAATCCTCTGATTCTTTACGAAATACAAAAATCTCCACAAAAACACCCCTTTTCGGCCCCCGTACGCCGATACAGAAAAAAACTTTGATAGGGTTGACTGGGGTGGCTTTAAAACCCCGTACTCGCAAACGGTCTTACAGGGCCCTTCCCAAACCCTTTCCCCAATACCCTCTATAGTGTCCAGGGACGCATATCCTTCCCGGATTCCTTTCCAGACCCTTTTTTTCTAACGGGAAATAGGCAGGGATTTCCCCTCCTCCGACCTCTTTAATCTGGGATTTAACCTTTGGCACGATTTTTATGGCCTCCCCTATATTTGAAGGCGTACGGGGGAAAAAAATCGAAAAAAAACACAATGTTTGCAGACATAAATCTTTTTTTCCCCAAAACCCCGAGAGGGACCTCCCAAAAATTTTTTCCCTAAAGCTGTTCAGTCCTTTTTCTGGATTTAAAAATTAACATCCAAATCGGAGCTCTTGAGGGTTGCCAACAACCGAAACCCCTCACTAAACAAATACATACCCCAATCCATACGCGAAAAATCAATTAATATCTAGGAAACCACAAGAAAATCCCCCCGGGTTCAACACCCTTAAACTATCCTCCCTCATAGGGAAAATTCTTAAGGAACTGGGTAATGGTTCCCAAACTCCCCCTCCCCTTCCTGCCAATGTCATTTAATTCAAGATAAGTTTTCCGAAAACCCTTTAAACCCGCTTTAAACTATTCCCCCCTTTTCCTAAACACTCTGACATCAGAAGCTAAGCAGTTTTTCCAGATTTAAATGGCAACAAAAAACCAAAATAGCGCTCGCCAAAATTAAAATTTCCTAAACGGCAGGGGAAAAAACCCCCGGATGTGAGGGTGTATAACCACCTGCAACCTTAACATTGCTTTTACTGGGGCAAGGGACTCCTACTATTCAAAAATTGAGAGGAACCTCTCTGCGGCCCCTTGGGGTCTTTCAGCCCTCTTGCCACCAAATTTTTCTAAAATCCCCGCGATATCAGAACTTGCCTTTTTTTGCGCGACATAATCGCCACTTGAAGACTGTAGAAAACTGTTCAACTTCCAGCCCACTACAAACATAGACGTTAAGCGGCACCCAAAATTGACCAAAATTTTTCCCCCCCCTTCAAATTGGGGGGAAAAGGGATTGGCTACGGTTGAACATATCTTTAAAAACAAACATTTAAAAAACCACACGTTTTCCTGATCTGCAAACGACAATGACATCCCCTCCAAACATTTCTTGACCATGGGCCAAATTTTTAAGCTTTGTAAGATCTAGGGTGAACAAACCCTTTCGGGAAATTCCCCTCAAAGATTTTTATGAACTGTGGGCCCACAAACCTTAAGACACCCCCCTCCCTTTCCCCTACCCAAACTAGTGACTCTAATGTCGGATTCCTACCTTACACACATTTAAATGGGGGGACAAATTCCCTGGGCTAAACATGTCCAAGCCCCTTGGACGGGGGGAACAAAGGGCAGAAAAAACCATAATCTGCGAAAAGTTGGGGAGAAAATATTTTGCCTCATGCACCAAGCCATAATGGCTTTAACATACCCCCTCATCCCCCTTCCCCCATCGCAAGCAGCATGCCCTAAAGTAAAAAGCAAAAAACTGACCTGGTACATGGGTTGTTTTTGCCCTAAACCTTTAAATTTTGGGAAGACTTTGGGGAAAACTGAAGAAAAGGAACATTTTACATTGCCTGTACTCCCGCAGTGGCCTCTTCCCATGACCTACCGATCTTCCGCAAACCCTAAACTTTTACACAAAATTTTTCTAGCGGGGAAGAGAAATCCCTTTCCAGATGGGTAAAGAAGAGTCATGAGAAGGTTTTGCTTTAAGTTAAGTCCTACCCAATCTTGAAAAAACGAGGGTTTTCGGGGTAAGCTAACACCACGGGCAAATTCTTCCCCCTGAAACCTTCATCGAAGCATTTGCCCCAAAGATACGGGTACTTTTCTTCCCCTTTTGACTTCCAAGGGGACATAGAGGGGGTGCTATCTGACCCTAGGCCAAATACAAATTACCCTATTTACCCCCAGATAGACCGCCCCCCACCCCCGTCATTTCCACACGTCCGAAGATAAAACCCTTTTTTGAGCCCTATTTGAAACGCTTTTCCCCGCAGAGGCTTTTGCTTTTATTTGTTCGATGCACATAGCCTACTCGAAGAGAATGGAAACTTGCGCTTTCCTCACCCCCATCCCACTACTCCCCTGTTAGTATGTATTGTCGTTATGGATGTGTCTGTACGATTCTTTTCCCCTATTTTGTAAAATAAGTTAGAAAACTTATGGTTTCTACTGTTTTGCTCTGATACTTGACATGATATAATGTTATGAGAACTTTGCACTTACTTGTGTATCTGTGTACTAAGCAGAATGTCACTTTACTATGAAACCAATAAACATATGTTTAAAAAAAAAAAAAAAAAGGTCTATGGGGCACTGATTACAATCGGATTTTCTATTGCAGTCTATGGGGCACTGATTACAATCGGATTTTCTATTGCTGTCTATGGGGCACTGGTTTACAGTCGGATTTTCTGTTGTGGTCTATGGGGCACTGGTTACAGTCAGATTTTCTGTTGCGGTCTATGGGGCACTGGTTACAGTCAGATTTTCTATTGCGGTCCATGGGCACTGGTTACAGTCCGCTTTTCGATTGCGGTCTATGGGGCACTGGTTACAGTCAGATTTTCTATTGCGGTCTATGGGGCACTGGTTACAGTCAGATTTTCGATTAAGGTCTATGGGGCAGTGGTTACAATCGGATTTTCTATTGCGGCCTATGGGGCACTGGTTACAGTCAGATTTTCTGTTGCGGTCTATGGGGCACTGGTTACAGTCAGATTTTCTATTGCGGTCTATGGAGCACTGGATACAGTCGGATTTTCTGTTGCGGTCTATGGGGCACTGGTTACAGTCGGATTTTCTATTGCGGTCTATGGGGCACTGGTTACAGTCGGATTTTCTATTTCAGTCTATGGGTCACTGGTTACAGTCAGATTTTCTATTGCGGTCTATGGAGCACTGGATACAGTCGGATTTTCTGTTGCGGTCTATGGGGCACTGGATACAGTCAGATTCTCGTCGGATTCTAAATACTGAATCCGACCAAAACCAAGTGCTGTGTAGACAAGGCCTTCCAGGACGTGGCCCCTCTGGTCAGGCGGGTCATGATGACAGGTCACCTGCACACAGTTGACCCAAGCAGGAAAAAGAGCAAAATGTAACATGACAGGAAATGAGAAGAAAACAAGATTGTGCTGAACGGAACAAAGGAATAAGTGGTTCTTCTCATGAGCAGAGCAAGCTTTTTGCCTGATTTCTATGGAACCTGATGGTAAATGCACAGCGGGCACAGCTGCATCCCATTTACCCTGAGGTTAAAGCACATGCGGCTGAAAACCAAAGGACGGCCACAGATTTCTGCTGCATATTGCACTTTTTAACATTTAACAATGCGGATTAGTGCTATTTAATGATTCCGTTTTGAGTCCTGGCTCCTGTCGTGTTTTCAGTGCCATATACTAGCGAAAAAAGGTGTAAATAATTGACTAGGCCAGGGGTCACTTGAGTCATATTTCGAGGTTGTAACAGGACATGCCGCTGTCCGTGCCCTGGGCCGCAGTCACCTCTGCCAGCAGTCCCATGTAGCAGGACGTGCTGCGGTCCGTGCCCTGTGCCACAGTCACCCCTGCCAGCAGTCCCATGTAACAGGACACCCAGATCTGCAGCCGACCCCGCTGGCAGTCCCATGTAACAGGATGCGCCGCAGTCTGGGTGCCGGTCCGCGGCCGCACCCGTTTCTCTTCATCTGCCGGCCTGCTACTCACTGTATTTAAACAACAGCACACCAGAAGAAGTCTTCAATAACACATTGAATTTTTATTACATATCCGAAGTGAGCTCCACATGTACAGTGTAATGTGATAGATTCCAATACAGTTCATTTGAGAATCCTCAAAAAATTCGGCATGGTCCTAAGTAAAATTATTCAATTTTGTCATATATCCAGATAAAAAAATAGTACATTGCGTAGATATTAGAAGTTTGTTACCTGCACTATTTGTATGAGATTTACTATTCTTAATCTGGATATATAATAAAATTCAAGATTTATAGGGTTATATGATAGGGGAGAGGAGCTGAGCTCTGTGATATATAGGGTTATATGATAGAGGAGGGGGAGCTGGCTCGTATAAAAGGGGTTATGACAGAGGGAGAGGAGCTGAGCTCTGTGATATGTGGGGTTTATATGATAAGGAGAGAATTGAGCTCTGAAATTTTGGGGGTTAATAAGAGGAAGAAGCTGAGCCTGGAATATATCGGTTAAATATAGGGGAAAGGAGCGAGCCCTGTGATAAAAAAGGGGGATTTTTATAAGGAAGAAGCGAGCCTGTGAAATAAGGTTAAAATGAAGAGGAGAGAAGCTGAGCCGGGATATATAGGGTTATAGATAGAGGGCAAGAACTGAGCTCTGTGATATAAGGGTTATATGATAGAGGGGAGCTGAGCTCATGATACAGTACAGGGGGTTTTATAGATAGAGGAGAGAAGCTAACTCTGTGATATATGGGGTTATATGAAGGGGAAGGGGAGCTGAGTCTTGTATAAGGTTATAATAGGGGAGAGGACTGAGCTCGTGATTAAGGGGTTTTTTGAATATGGAAAGAGGAGCTGACGTGTGGATAATAGGGTTATAGGAGAGGAAGGACTGAGCTCGTGTATAAGGGTTAATGGTAGAGGAGAGGACAGCCTGTGATATATAGGGTTTATAGATAGGGGAAAAATTTTACTCTGTGAATATGGGATTTAATGATGGCAAACCTGGCAAAGAAGGGCCCGGGGCCGCTTCCGGCCCTCCAGCTCGTGGGGATGCGGCCCCGGGGGCTACGACCCAGGTCGCAATAGTACGCTGGCAGCCCCCGGGGCCCGGGGGTATTGCTGAGAGGCCCCCGGGCCGTCAGCACACTATTACTGGGTTAGGCACGACGCGATGAACTTCCCCCGCTCACCGCGCCGCTGCCCTCCTGGGGCACACAGTAATAATTTTGTCGGGCCCGGGACTGACGGAGGAGCCCCCCGGCGCTGGCGTCATGACGTCATACCCCACCACCCCGGGGGAAGCTCCTCGGATAGAAGATGAGCCCCCCTGGGGGGCCCCGGCAAGCAGGAAAGCCAAGGGGTATTAGTGTTTGTTGTTTTTAATTTTGGCCTAAAACTATATACCTCCTGTGGAAGCCCTATCTCTATACCTCCTGGAGACACACCTACAAATTTTCTGCCGGGGGACACCCCTACCTATCTCTAACCTGCCGGGGACACACCTACATATATCTGCCGGGGGACACACCAACTATCTATAAAAAACCCTCCTGGGGACACACCTAACTATCTTATACCTCCTGGGGACAAACCTAACATCTCTATACCTGCCGGGGGACAAACCAAACTATCTCTATTTAAACCTGCCGGGGGACACACCTACATTTCTCCCTGGGAAACCCTATCTTTATCCTGCCTGGGGAACCCCAAACTATTAACTGCCTTGGGGAAACCCCACCTACCCCTAAAACCTCCTGGGGACACACCTACTTATACTGCCGGGGGACACACCAAACTACTATAACCTCCTGGGACACACCAAATTCTTATACCGCCGGGGGACACACCAACTACCCTTATACCGCCGGGGGACCACCTAACTATCTCTATACCTGCCTGGGACACACCTAACTATCTCATACCTTCCGGGGAAAACACCAAACTATCCTAAAACCTCCCTGTAAGGAGCCCAAATTTATCTTATACCTGCCTGGGGACACACCCTAACACTCTATACCTGCCTGTGGGGAGCCCAAAAAATTTTATCTATAACCTCCTGGGGACACACCTAACTTCTATTACCTGCTGGGGACCACCTGACTATAACCTGCCTGGGGACACACCTAATTTACTCTATCCCCGCCTTGAGGAGACCTAATTATCTATATCCGCCTGTGGGAAGCCCTAAAATACCTGCCGTGTGGAGTTTTAAACTATAACCTGCCTGTATGGGGGCCCCAACAGCTATTACCTGCCTGAGGGGAGCTTACCTATCTAATCCCCTGCCGGGGGGACTGAAACCATCTAATTCCTGCCTGAAGGGAGCTACCTATCTATTTTCCCTGCCTCAGGGGACTGTACCTATCTATAAAACCTCCTGAGGGAGCTGACCTATCATACCCTCCTGAGGGGACGTCCTATCATATACCTGCCTGAGGGGAGCTGTACCTATCATATTCCTCCTCGGGGGAGCTGACCTATCTACATTCCTGCCTCAGGGACTGGAACCTATCAAATCCTGCCTGAGGGGAGCTATAAAATCTATATACCTGCCTAGGGGACTTTTGTAACCTACTAATACCTCCGAGGGGAGCTGTACCTATTATATACTCCCCTGAGGGGAAAAAGTTTTGTACCTATCTATAATATCTGCCTTTGGGGATTTTTTTGTACCTATCTATAATCTGCTGGGGGAGCTGTCCCTATTATATCCTTTGCCTAGGGGGACTGTCCTACTTATACCTGCTTGAGGGAGCTGTACCTTCTTATACCTGCCTAGGGAGCTGATCTATCTATATACCTCCTCCCTGGGGGTCCCTATATCTATAACCTGACTGAGGGAGTGTAATACCTGCCAGACTGAGGGGACATAATCTACAAACCACCTTAACGAGGAGAGCTTTATATACCTCCCTTTACGTGTACCATCAGTATATATAGGGGGTATATAGTACTTCCCCCAGTGTTTCCAAAAGAAATCCCCCAAAAACGAATTTCCCCCCCGTTCATCCAAATTTTTTTTATAGCCGCCCCCCCCCCAAAACCATTGCACTTTCTCATGTGGCCCCCCAGGGGAAAATTAATTGCCCCCCCTTTATAGAGAGAGAGAACTAGCTCTGTGATATATAGGGTTATATAAGAGGAGAGAAGCGAGCTTGTGATAAAAGGGGTTAAGACAGGGGAGAAATTAGCTCGTGATATAAGGGTTAATATAGAGGGAGAGAACTGAGCTCTGTGATATATAGGGTTATTGATAAGGAGGGGACTGAGCTCTGCGATAAATGGGGTTATATGAAAGGGAGAGAAGCTGAGCTCTTATATAGGGGTTTATATGATAGGGAGAGGAGCTGAGCTCTGTGATAATGGGGCTTTTTTAAAATAGAGGGAGGAGCTGACTCATGATACAGTCATAGGGTTATATCAGGCTGGGACGGGGCCGCCGGGGGGATCGGGGAATCCCCCGGGGCCCCCCCAGCTGCGGGGGCCCCGGAGGCAGGGCCGTCCTCCCCGGGCCCGTCCGCGCATCCGGTCACTGAACGCCCGGGCCCTGCGCCCAGAACCGCCGGGGAGTTGGGGACTAATTCCCCACCCGGGGGCTGTGGGGGGGGGTCACGGAGCACAGCGCCACAGCGCTGCGCTCCCTATCTTTTTTGGGAGGCTGACGTTGGGGGCCGGGGACGTCACTTCACCGCCCGCCTATGCAGGGCGGGAGTACGGAGCCCGGGGGGGAGCCACGGCCGGGATCTGCCAAGAGCGGGAGCCGGAGCGGGAGCCGGAGCCAGGTAAGTGGCTGTTTTTTGTTTTGTTTTTTTAAACTATCTAAGGGGGCCCTGGCTATACTGGGGGCCCTGACTACTAAGGGGGGCCCTGGCTACTATTGGGGGCCCTGACTACTTAGGGGGGCCCTGGCTACTAAGGGGGGGGCCCGGCTTACCCTTTTTGGGGGCCCCGACACTAAGGGGGCCCTGCTACTAAGGGGGGGCCCGGGTACTAAGGGGGGCCCCGGCTACATAAAGGGGGGGCCCCGGCCCAAAAAAAGGGGGCCCCCGACTACTAAAAGGGGGCTCGGCTACATAAATGATCCCTGACTACAAAGGGGGCCCTGACTACTTTAAGGGGGGCCCTGGGACTTAAGGGGGGCCCTGGTTACTAAAGGGGCCCTTGTTACTAAAGGGGGGCCCCGGCTACAAAGGGGGGCCCGACTAAAAAGGGGGGTCCTGGCTACATAAAGGGGCCCCCACACATAAAGGGGGGCCCGGCTACATAAAGGGGGGGCCCGACTACTAAATGGGGCCCTGGGTTTCATAAAGGGGGCCCTGACTACTGAAGGGGGCCCTGCTACCTAAAGGGGCCCCGACAACTAAGGGGCCCCCCGACACCTAAGGGGGGGCCTATACCTAAAGGGGACCCGACTAGCTAAAGGGGCCCTGATTTAAATAAAGGGGGCCCTGACTAGCAAAGGGGGGCCCCGGGTAGCTAAAAGGGGCCCTGACTACCCAAAGGGGGCCCTGACTACCTACAACTAGCTAAAGGGGGCCCGCTTCCTGCACACAGCTAAAGGGGGGGCTGACTTTCTGCACACTAGCTAAAGGAGGCCCCTAACACCTGTATACTACCTAAAAGAGACCCCTAACTCCCGTAAACTTTTCTAAAGAGGGGTTAACGCCTGTATACATAAAGGAGGCCCCCAACTGCTGTATTACTACCCAAAGGGGGTCCCTAACTCCCGTATATCCGCATTATCTCCAGGGGGTTTGTCCTTTCCCCCCCCTCCCAACCCCCCAGGATCTAGGCTCTAAGTTAGGGTTTTACCCGCTCTCCCACCCCCGGGGATTTGTACAGAGGGGGAATAGTAAAGGAGATGCTGGAAAATTTTAGGATTCTAAGATTTTTTGGGAATTTCTGCAGGAGGGGTTGTGCCGGACAAGTCATCATGACGGTGGAACGGAGGGGAAAAAGAAAGAATAAGGAAAGACTCATGAGAAAGAGAACGACCCATCAGATAAGATTTCAGGTGATCCCCATTTCAGGGGTTATTTTACTTCTATATTGGATCAGTGCTGTATTCACTGTAATGGACCTGAGCGGGCTGACCTCTATTGGGCCATATAGGTGTTTGTAGGTTTAAAGCTGGTGTCTGACCTCTATGTGGTCCTATATGGCGGGGTTGTAGGGTTATACCGAGCTGGGTCCCCACCTCCATGGGTCTCTATATGGCGGTTTTGTAGGGAACCCCAGCTGGTGTCTGACCCTATGTGGGGCTCTATATGGTTTTGTAGGTTTATACCGAGCTGGGTCTGCCTCATGTGGTCTTATAATGGCGGGTGTTGGGTAGGGGTTTTTTTCCTGGGCTGGTGTCTGCCTCATGGTCTCTAATGGGGTGTTGTAGGGTTTTACCCCGACTGGGGTCTGACCCCTATGTGGTCCTAATGGCGGTGTTTTTAGGGTTTTACCCGAGCTTGTGTCCCACCCTATGTGGTCTCTATATGGCGGTTGTAGGTTAACCTGAGCTTGTGTCTGACCCCTATGTGGTCTCTATAGGCGGTGTTGTAGGTTTTTTACCTGAGCGTGTCTGACCCTATGTGGTCTCTATATGGCGGGGTTTAAAGGTTATACCTGAGCTGGTGTCGATTTTATTGGTCTCTATATGGGGGGTTTAGGTTTTACTGAGCGGTTGTCAACCCTATGTGTTCCCATATGGGGTGTTGTAGGTTATATTGGCGCTGGTATAGTGGCAGTGTACATGTGTCCCTGACTGTAAGAGTGAGGGAACACCTGACCCTGTGATAGGAGTTACACTTCTACTTTCTTGCTGGTGTTTATTTTAGAAGGTGGTGAGGTGTGTGACCAAGGGAAACGCGAGGGAGATATTGTATGTGGGTGGAGGGGGATATTGTATGTGGGTGGAGGGGGATATGTATGTGGGTGGGGGATTTGTATTGGGGAGGGGATATTGTATTGGGTGAGGGATGATGTGGTGAGGGATATTGTATGCGGGTGAGGGGATATTGTATTGGACTGAGGGATATTGTATTGGGTGGAGGGGATAGAAGAGCTACTTAGCCCTGTATCTATGATATGTTAGACTGACAGATGTGTGACTCTCTTGCTATTGTACTACACAATACAGTTCTGTTTTGCACACTGTATTATGTGGTAAAATGGGCGCATTTATGTCCGAGAGGTAATATTTTCATGTACAGTAGGGTGGGCCCCCCAAGATCAACTCCCATGTGGGCCCCAGACCCCCCAGTCCGACACTGGTTATATGATTTATAGGGTTTCGGATTTTGGGCGGCCCAGTACATAGAACTGTACTAGAATTGGCTGGAACATAAACCGTTCTATATTCCGGCAGAGGCTGGTGGTTTAGAAATCTGACAATAGAAAATCTGTTCTATGTAGACTATAGCTCAGACTTTCTATTGAGGTCTATGAGACACTGGGAGGTTTAGCAGACAGTATCACACGTATTAGAATTAGATACACTGTTTGGTAGACAGTATCCCACAACAGGGATGAATAAGCTTAGATACACCACAACACATGAATAGGCTTCGATACAGTGGCTCAGCAGACAGTATCACACGTATCAGGCTTAGATACTGCTGCCCAGCAGACAGTGTAACACAATAAGCATGCAGTAAAATTTAGGCTCATGACATGGTGGGAATGTAGTAACGTGTAGTTCTCTGAGACTGTATCCCACATAATAGGCTTAGGTACACTGACTGGGTCCCTTGTGTCCATGACCAAAGATTGTCTAACAGAGAAACAGAGTAAAATTGTGAGGGATAAAGGAGAGAAAAGAATGGTTGCCAGACAGAGCTTAGTACACAGGAAGGGTCTCAGTGCAGATAGAGGAAGCTGCTCGTAACGTCTGGGACCGCTGTGCCGGGTCATTCAAGGTCCCCGTCCTCACACAACCACCCGACACCCCATGTTTCCACACAGGGGGCAGCCCTCCCCCACACTGAAGGATATGACATATGCCATCCTGCTGGTAGGATGTGGGGGAGCGAGTGGCTACAAGTCATTGTATCCCTGCTGCCCGCTCAGGACCCCGCAGCCACAGTGGCAGGGGCTCTCATATGACAGAGCAATATCATAACATGGGAAACTAGTAAGATTAGACTGTCAGCTCCTGGGTACAGCGATGATGGGCATGTATTTTTACAGAGAAAAAAACGTATGTTCCTGTCACTAATTGTACACGTATTCCACATAGATCCTGTCTATCACCTCAGCAGTCCACTGTAACAATGAAAATCGGCGCTGTGAGATTTTTTTTTTTCAAAACCCGGGGAAAATCTTTTAAATGCCATGTAATCCCTTATAAATCTCTGTATACAGATTACCTACTTAAAGGGCCCCTATGCCTACCTAAACACTCCCTGAAATATATAGCCCCCTTGGGCCAAACCTAAAAAACGCCTGCATATTTTAGCCCCCCTATAGCCTACCTAAACACTGCCTGCATATAAAATCCCCCAAATAGCCTACCTAAACATTTGCCTCATATATAGCCCCCAATATCCCAAACCTAAACACTGCCTTCCTATAAAGCCCCCTAAAAGCCTACCTAAATAGGGGCCTCAAAAAATACCCCCTATAGCCTACCTAAACACTGCCGCATATACCCCCTATAGCCAAACCAAACACTGAATAAAAGCCCCCAATAGCCAAACCTAAACACGCCTGCATATGCCCCCTAAAGCCTACCTAAACATTTCCTTGCAAAATAACCCCCTAAAAACCCCCAAAACCTCCTTGCCTAAAGGGGACCCCTTTAAAGCCAATACCCCTTGCCTAAAAGGGGCCTAAAACCCCAAACCCCCTTTGCCTATATGAACCCCAAACCCAAAAAACCCTGCTTGCTTATGTGGGGCCCTATAGCCTACCTAAACCCTGCCTACCTATAAGGGATTTTAATACCTCCCTTTAAACCCTGTTCGGGCCCACCTGTATCCCCATTTTTACCTACCAAATCCCTCCCCGCCTATGGGGGCCCCCCCTATAGCCAAAACCCGTTTAAGCCATTTTAACTCCCTAAAATCAAAACCCTTTTTTCTGCCTATAGGGGGGCCCTATAGCCTACCTAAACCCTGCCCCCTTATTTTTGGCCCCCCCTAAAAAACGTACCAAAACCCTGATACTCAAATAGGGCCCCCTTTAAAATAGCCTTTTTAAAAGGCCATTTGGCCTATTTGGTTGCCCCCTAAACCCAAATTTAACCTCCCTTTCCAACATATGGGGCCGTAAAGGGGACAGGTAATTTAAATTTTATTTTTTTAAACAAAAATTTTTTTTTTGGAGCCGGGCCTCAATAACCTACCTATTTTGGGCCCCCTTTAAATAGCTTACCAAAAGCCCCTCCCTTTCCCCCCCCCCCCCCTCCCCCCCTATAAAAACCCCTATAGCCTACCTAAACCCTGCCTAATTATAGGGCCTTTCTAGCCTACCTGAACCCTGCCTACCTACCTATATGGGCCCCTATAACCTACCCATAAGCCTGCCTGCTTATATGAGTACAAATCTGAAGGGGTTTTTTGGGAGGGTGGCCGGAAAATTTATCATGGGGGTCTGGACAGATGCAGAACAAAAGGGGAAAAAACAACAACTTGTCAGAAAAACATCACCTTAACAAATGAAATGCACGGAAAACACTCAAATGTCCGCAGAGGCCCGTGTAAAACTGGGGTCTACCACAAAAAAGGTTCCCCTTGGAAAAAGGTAATATTTAGTCTTTTTGAGGGCAAAACCCGTTAACTGGAAAAAACCATTTTAAAAGGTCCTATAAGGCAGTAAAAATTTGGGGCTTTGTAGAAAGTAAACAAAATGCCTTAAAAAAATTCCCCTCTCATTAAAAATTTTTGGCATTTGGGAAAAAATAAATAATTTTTTTGGGTTTCCCAAAATTACCTAAAACATAATTTTTTTTCTTTTTTTCATGTTTAAAGTGAGGAAAAAAATTTTATTTTTCTTTTTAAAATAGTTTTAAAAGAAACTTTCTGGTTTTCCAAAAAAGTAAGTAGGTAATTTATTTTCCCCCATAACCCTTAAAAGGGCTCCTCCGTAAATTAAAGGGAAAGGGGGTTTTATGTCCCCTTTTTCCCCCTAGGCATAGGTATAAAAGCGACCCCAGTTTGTAGGGAGGTCATACAAGCCCCAAAACCCCCCGTTTTTGGCGGGGGGGGCCCCCCTTTTGGGTCCCCTCCCCCCTTTTCCCCGGGGGGTTTGGGCATTCCTGCAGGCGGGGGGGGTTTCCCTTTAAATTACCCGGGGGCGCAAGAGTTAAGCTGGTGCGCTACTCTTGCGCCGCGGGACCCGCCCTACAAACGGGGGAGCGGCCCCCAAAACGGGCCGCCCCCCCCCCGCGGTCTCACTGTGCGGGGGGAGGCAGGGGGGAATTTGTCCCTCCTCCCTCCCCCCCCCTTAAATTTCGGCGCTGGGTGTGCGCCCCCTACATACAGTTCAGGGGGCCAGGGGGAAAAAGACGCCCGGCTGCTCTCCCCTTTTCCCCCCGCCCGCTTTTAGGGATCGGTCGGGAGCTGGCACGCTGCAGGAGCCCTGGTAAGGTTTAAATGGAAATTTTTTAAATTTTTTTATTTTTATTTGCTTTTTGGTGGGGACAACCCGGGAACAGAGAGGGGGAAATTTCCTGGCAAAAAATTGGGGGGATCACCTTTGGGAAACAAAGTGGCATTAACCCCGGCAACAAAGGGGGGACCACCTGGGAACAGAGGGGGGACTACCGGCTTTAAAAGATGGGGGGCACTAAACCCGGCAAACAATTTGGGGGCACACCTTTGGGAACAGAGGGGGGACTAACCCGGCTAACAATTGGGCACTAACCTCAAAAAAGAAGGGGCACTACCCCGGGTAACAGAGGGGGCACTAACCTGGCAACAGAGGGGGCACTAAAACCCGGGAACAAAGGGGGCACAAACCGGGAACAGAGGGGGGCAAAAACCTGGTAACAATGGGGGGGACTACCTTTCAACAGAAAAAAAAGTGGGGGACCACCCGGGAACAGATGGGGGGACTTCCTGGCTAACAATGGGGGCACTACCTGGGCAAAGGGGGGACTTTTACCTGGGAACAAAGGGGGCACTACTTGGCAACAGAGGGGGGCACTACCCTGGCTAAAAGATGGGGGGACTAAAAAATTCAACAAAAGGGGGGACCCACCTGGGTAACAGATGGGGCACTACCTTTGGGAACAGATGGGGGGACTACCTGGGAAACAGAAAGGGGGGGAAATTTCCTTGGGAACCAGAGGGGCACTACCTGGGAACAAAGGGGGGACTTTCCTGGGAACAAAAAGGGGGGGCTACCTGGCTAAAAAGATGGGGGCCACTACCTGGGAACCAAAAAGGGGGCCCCCTAACCTGGTAAAAAAGGGGGGACAACTTTTTCTAAAAAATGGGGGGCACTTCCCCGGCTAACCCGATGGGGCACTACCGGGGAAAAGAGGGGACATCTACCGGGGAACAAAAGGGGGGGGACTACCCTGGCAAAAAAGAGGGGGGACTACCAGGGAAACAGATGGGGGGACACCTGGGAAAAGAGGGGGCAATTTCCGGTAAAAAAAATGGGCATACCTGGCTAACAGAATGGGGGGAAATTCCCCGGGTAACAAATGGGGGCACTACCTGGCAAAAAGAGGGGACATCTACCTTTTGGGAAAGAAGGGGGGACCAAACCCGGGAACCCGAGGGGGCACCAAACCCGGCAACAGAGGGGGGGACTACCCCGGGAAAAAAGGGGCCCACCTGGCTAAAAGTTGGGGGGCACTTCCTGGGTAACAGATGGGGGCACTACCTGGCAAAAAGAGGGGGCAAACTACCTGGCAACAGATTGGGGGGACTACCTGGCAACAGAGGGGGCACTACCCGGCAACAGAGGGGGCACAAACCTTTTGGGTCAAAGGGGGCACTACCTGGCATAAAGGGGGGACAAACCCGGCAAAAAAAGGGGGGCACACCCGGGAAAAAAGATGGGGGCATACCCGGCTAACAGATTGGGGGGAAAATACCCGGGGTAAAAAGGGTGGGGGCACTAAACCCGGCAAAAAAGGGGGGGACTTTCCTTTCCAAAAAGATGGGGGCACCCCCTGGCAAAAAGGGGGCACTACCTGGCTAAAAAGATGGGGCACTACCTGGCAACAGAGGGGCCAACTTTCCCCGGCAACCCAAAAGGGGGGACTACCTGGCAACAAAAGGGGGACTACCGGCTAACAGATTTGGGGGACTACCTGGCAAAACAAAGGGGGGGGCCCACTTAACAAAAAGGGGGACTACCTGGGGGAACAGATGGGGGCCCCTTCCGGGTAACCCGATGGGGGGAAATTTCCTGCAACAGGAAAGGGGGCATCTACCCGGCAACAAAGGGGGCACTAAACCCGGCAAAAAGGGGGCCCCTAAACCCGGCTAAAATGTGGGGCCCAACCCGGCAACAGAGGGGGGACTACCGGTAACAAAGGGGGCCCCTACTGGCAACAAGATGGGGCACTTCCTGGCTAACGATGGGGGCACTAAACCCGGCAACAGAGGGGGCATCACCTGGCAAAAAGATGGGGGCAAATAAACCCGGCAACAACGGGGGACTTTCCTTTGGGAAAGAGGGGGGACTACCTGGGAACAAAGGGGGCACAACCTGGCTAACAAAAAGGGGGCCCCTTCCTGGCTAAAGATGGGGGCACTACCGGCAAAAGAGGGGACATCTACCTTTGGGAACCCAAAGGGGGCCACCTTGGGAACAGGGGGGCACTACCTTTTCCCAAAAGAGGGGGGGACTTTCCTGGCATCAAAGGGGGCATACCTGGCATCAAAGGGGGGGACTACCTGGGGATCCCCAAAAGGGGGCCCAAACCCGCAACAAAGGGGGGCACCTTTCCCGGGTAAAAGATTTGGGGGGAAAATACCCCCCCGGGTAAAAAAGATGGGGGCAAAATACCCCCGGGTAACAGATGGGGGACTACCCGGCAACAATTGGGGCACTACCTGGCTAACAGATTTGGGGGACAAAACCCGGGTTAAAAAAGAAGGGGGGCAAAAACCTGGCTAACAGATTGGGGCAAAATACCTTACTAAAAAGATTTGGGGGACCCTTTTCCTGGAAAAAGATGGGGGGACTACCTGGCTAAAAAGATGGGGGCCACTACCTGGCTAACAGTTGGGGGGGACTACCGGGCTAACAGATGGGGGCCCCTACCTGGCCAAACCAAAGGGGCACCCACCTGGCAACCCCAAAGGGGGGACTAAATTTTTGGGTAACAATGGGGGCCCACCCGGGAAACAATGGGGGCTCACTTTTGGGAAACAAAGGGGGGACTACCATGCAACAAAGGGGGCAAAAACTTGGCTAACAATGGGGGCAAATACCTGGGGAACAAGGGGGGGGGCACTACCCCGGGTAACCCGATGGGGGGACAAACCCGGCTAAAAAAATTTGGGGGGGCTACCCCGGGGAAAACCAAAGGGGGCACTACCTGGCAACCAATGGGGGCACTACTTTGGGAAAAAATGGGGGCACCTCCGGCAAAAAATGGGGGGACCTACCGGCTAACAAAGGGGGGCACCTACCTGGCTACAAAAAATTTGGGTCTAACCCGGCTACAAAAAGGGGGGCATCTACTTTGGGTACAAGGGGGCCCTCTAAACCCGCCTGGGAAGGGCACTACCTGGTTATGGGGGGGGTACCAAAACCCGGGTATAAGGGGAAACTACCTTTGGGTTTTTTCCAAATCCTTTAAAGCAGTTAGGGGAGTGGGTTTGGGTTTTTGAAGGGGGGGTGGCAAAAACCACAAGAAAGGGCTTTTTCCCCTTTGAATTCTCCTGCTTTTTCCCTTTTTCAAAATTTGGCAACAAAGAGGTGGGTCTATATGTAAAACTAAAAATTTCTATAAAAAACAGAGGTTTTTTAAACCCCAATATATCACTGCAAAAAAATAACCCCTTTTTAAAACAAAATTTTTTTACTAGGCAATCAAAAAATTATAAAATTCAAAACCCCCTAAAAATTCCCCACTAAAATACCTAGATGAACGCTTTACTGTGAAACTATCCGCGGGGAGTTTTGGGCCCCGATAAAGGGGCTCCATTTTTATGACAACAAAAATCACTATATACTTTTAAAAAAACCCTTTTCCCCCAAGCTACCCGACGCTTTTCCCCCCCCGAAAACAATTTTGGGTTTCCCATCAGGGGATTAAAAAACACCTTCTCGCTTTTGGAAAAAGAGTACGCTATATAAAAAACCATAAAAACAACCTATCTACAACAAAATATTCCTCCTTTTAAAAATTAAAAAGGGAGACTGATACTTAGCTTTGATGCTGTCGGGTATAGGAATGATACCCCCGCAGCCCCCTTTGGAAATCGGGCCCACCCGGGATAAAAAGGGGGAATACAAAAGCAAACCCATCTCTTTTTTCCCTTTAAAATTACTTTAAATGGCCCTAAAATGTATAATAAACAAGCCCCCAACGTTTCCCAAATTTTGGTAATATTAAAATTAAAACCTTTATTCCCTTTTTGGGTTCCTATAACGGGGTTGGGGCGTTTATCCACTTTGTTTGTTTTACCCGGCTTCCGGATGTTAAACTGCCCCCCCCCTACCCGGGAAAAAAAAAACATGTCTTTTCCCGGTTAGGGGCCGCCAAAAAACCCAGCATGCGCATGTCTTTAAAACCGGCCCAAACTATGGGGGCGCCCGGCGTTCTAAAAACTTCCCCGCCATTTTTAAAAGAAAAACTTGTCATTTCCCGGGCCAATCCCCCGTCATGTGCACAAGAAAGCACCGTTTGACTCGTCCCGGGAGCCCAAACGCCCCGGCCAGCCCCGCACATACTGCATAAAAAGGCAGAGATCACACTCGGCGATTTCACTCTTCCCCCCGACGCTATCCATCTTTTCAAATTTTTATATTGATAACAAGCCATTGGGGGCGGGACGTATCGCCTCATTTCTCAGAATCTCTCAAGGAATTACCATACAACAGACACACATAGTTTTAATAAAGGGTTTAAAAACGGGGCCCAAAAAGATTACGGGGTAAAAGACTTTCATTTGTCCACATTTTGATTTAAATTTAATCAGAGGGTATTAGTCAATGAATATAAGAAAAAATTAATATAAAGTACATACATGTCCAATGGCCCAGATTTGAAAAATAAAAAATGGTCCTCCAGGGGAGAGTGCAAACAAACAGAGCGGGGTTGAAAGCCCCAAAAGCAGAGTCTTTTAAATGAAGAAACCCAAATTGCAAAGTCTAAATTGGGGGCCCTTTTTGGATGAACCGAACCCATACGATAGTCCTTTGGGGCCCTTTACACAAAATTTTCGTCTATCCCACCCCCCCTCCCCCGGGGGGAGTCTCACGACTTCTAAGAAAAAAACGCAAAATTTCCCAAATTAAACCATTAGATTTTCCCACAAAAGGCCCGGCAACGGGGTGTCTCCCCTTTTTCCCATACCCCCCCAAAATGTTCTCCCCCCCTTTTTTTTAAATTTTTCTCCTTTTTTTTTCCAATATAGTTAAGTGGGCAGGGGGCATATACACAGTGGGACTACTCCTTCTGCCTACAGTTGGGCAAAATCACAAAAAAAAAATTTTGTTTTCCATTAGAGGCACTGGGGAAGGACTTTCGTTTGTTTATATAGGGGCCCAAGGTTTCACATCTCTGCCCACATTTAACATACCAATTGGTCTTTTTTCCCAACCACGTGCCTTGGGGGGGGAAAATTTAAAGGTATAATGACTATGATCACCCTATCCTTGATAGATTTTAACCCCCCCGATAGGTTTTTAAAAAAGGGGTTTTGGGGGAAGTTTTTCCCCTTTAAAACCCTGATCCAACTTTAAAGGGATTCCCCAGAAAATTTTTGAAAAATTTTTACACACTTCTAATTTTTTGTCAAAAAAAATTTGCAACTATACGGCCTTTTTTTTTGTCTTTATCTTCCTGGGGTTTCCCTTGTAGCAAATTTGGGTCCTTTTCCCTGTTTTTGGGGCAGCCTGAAGGCTGTTTCCAGGACTCTTGGGGGAAAAACCTCGATTCAAAAATCTCTCCTCAAAATACCTGCCCTGCCCCTCCTAAAGTCCTTCCGAAAAAATTCTTTTAACTCTCAAAAATTGCCCTTGGGTTATTCCCCCTACGGGAAAATGGATGGTAATTTTCCCCCATTTGTAATAAGCTTTTATTTTTTGCTGTGGGTTTTTTCCTTACATGTCGGGTTTGAATATTCCCAAATTGAGTTTTTTAATGTTTTAAGGCCCACCCCAAGGGGGGTAACATCTCCCCTTTCTTTTTCAAATGGGGAAATCCCAATCCCAATTTTTTTTTTATTGAGTTGTGCCCCCAAACTCCTCAAAGTGTCCCTTTGTCCCTTTCCCCAAAAATAAAGGATGTCATCAATGTACCCCCCCAAATGGGAATCGGGGGGGGCCATTGATCATCCCCTATTGAAAAACCAAGGTGGCCCCCACCAGCCCAGGAACAGATTTGCATAGCGGGACCAAAGGGGCTCCCCATTGCGGTCCCCCTGGGGCTGGGGGAAGGGCCCTTGTTGCAAAAAAAAAAAATAATTATGTTTTACACAAAATCAAGTAATTTGTTAAAAAAAGATTAGAGCCGGGAAATTTCCCAATACTTATTGTAAACAAAAAATATTCTACTCCCTGAATGTTTTTTTTCATGGGGGATATTAAATATAGGTTTTCCCTACATTATAGAGCCCCCAAAAGTCCTTTTTTTAATTTACTGTAAACCCCCCTCCAATTTTACGCAAAAGATCAGAAGTGTCTCTTATGTAAGATGGCAACGTGGTTACAAAGTCCGTAAATATTGGGCCCATATAAATCCCTACATTTTTTCGTAATTTGGGTCCTACAACCCGAACTATTGGTCGCCTTTTAAATGGGGATAAACCCTTTTTTGGGTTTTAAATCGATAGAAAAGGGAGGTATTTGGGGGTTAGAAGGCCTCATAAATTTTTAATTCCCGTATTTTATAACAAGCCATCTCTAAACCCTCCACAAGTATCCTTTCAAATTCCATAATAAAGGTTGTTGTTGGATCGAAGGGAAAAAAGTCATAATGCCTTTGTCCCTTTAGAAAACGTTTTAAAAACATCTGTTTTTTACAGTCCCTGATTTAATATAACCAAAATTTCCCCCCCTTATCGGAGGGTTTTTATGATTATAAACTTTTCCCGTTCCAGTGGGTTTACAAAGCTTCTTTAAATTTCCCCTCTATTAAATTGTTTTTGGAATGGAAACCCCTGTTCACCCCGATCCACTAATTCCCTTTTAGACTTTTGCAAAAAAAATCAAATTTTACGTGTAAACCAGCTGACTTGGGGGCATTCCCCCCACTTTTTAGTTTCATTAGGTTTTTTCCCTCTCTTATTACCCTTTCCCCCTCCAAAGGGACACCAAATTTCGAAAAACCCCCCAAGTCTTTTGTCGTGACCCCAAATTGGGTTGGGATTCAATTTTATCCTTTTATTTTTAAAAAAAATTTTGCCACTTTACCCTTTCGCACCAAAAAATGTAAATCCCTTTTGTCCCAAAAAAAACACTGAAAATTAGTGGGGCAATACTCCCCCTGACGGATAGTACACATTTTGCGTAAACATCTAGGTTTTGTAGTGGTAATTTTTAGGGGTTTTAGATTGTATAATTTAGAAAAGCCAAATAAAAAATTATTTTTAACAGGGCAAAATGTAACCCCCAGAAGTTTTTTAGGTAAATAGGGCCCCCTAAATATGTAGGTAGGGGATATAAAGTTTTTCCCCGTGGCAAAGGGAAAATAGCACCCCCATGTTTTAGGGAGGGCTATATGTCCCTCCAGAGAAAATTTTAGCCCCCCCATCTGAGGTAAGTCTATATTTCCCCCAGTAGGTTGAAAGGGGCTCCCCATCCCGTAGGGGAGGTTTAAAATATAAATTTTCCCAGTAGGGTTTAGGGCTCCTCAGACTAAAAGGGAGATCTTTATTCCCCCCAGTAGGGAAAAGAGATTCCCCCTTCTGTAAATTAAATCTATATGACCAATTAAAAATGAAAAAAAAAAATAGTACTCACCTCTTCCCCTTCTCCAGACAAAGGAAAAACCCTGCCCCCTCTGTATTTCTGCACCGGCGCCGTGATGTCAATTTTGCCAAGCAAGCAGTATGATGACATTTTCCCCGAAAACCCGGCCTTATAAATTTCCGGGGGATCCGCAAGCCCCGCTTTTTTGACCCACCGGGGTACCCCGCCTTTTGGGAAGCCCTTTAAGTGTTACGTAATTTCCCAAAGGGCTATATACAGTTGAAAAAACACCGTGCCTTTTGGGGGGCCCCAGCACGGCCCGGAAACCAGCAATGGGCTGGCAATCGACCTGTTGGGCCCCTTGCGGTTTTGGGCATAGGCAATTTAAACGGGGCATAATCCACCAAATAAAACTGCCCCACAAAAACCCCCGTTACAGTGAAAAGGGAATACAAAGTTGTAAAGACATTTTAATTTTTTTGAGCCCTTCGACTTTGGGTATTTTGGGAAAGAAACACTTGTGCAAGAAAAAAGGGGATTTTGACTGTAAACTCCTGGGAAAAGGGATGATTGGGAAAAAAAAAACACTTTTTTAAGGAGAATTTTACCGGAGCTCCCGGGACAGGGATGAGGGGGAAAATTTCACTTGTGGGGAGATAAAAAGATTCGACTGTAAGCTTTCCCGTGACAGAAAATTTTTGGGAGTGATACACTTGTTTAAGATAAAGAGTTTTTTAAAGTAATCTCATTTAAACAGGGATGAGGGGAAATGATTTCACTGTAAAGAGGGTATACTGTGAGCCCGGGCCCGAGATGAAAGAAGGGGGATACCCCTTGAGTACATATGGAAATTAGACTGTGAGCTCCTAGACAAGGATGATGGGAAAGTGCATTGCATTCGAGATTAAACCGAGCTTTGGGGGGAGGCACGGGAACAAAGGGGGTGATACATTTTGTGTAGGATAAGGAGATTAGACTGTGAGCTCCCGGGACAAGGAAGATGGCAATGATACATTGTGTGTAAAAAAAAAGAAAAAAGGGCCCCTAACACCTGAGAAAAAGGAAAGATAAGAGTAAATACTTTTTTGTATATTAATGAAGATTAGAATTTCCCGGACCCAGGGGTGATGGGGGAAAATGCAGTGTGGGGGGACGATGAAAAGTTTTTTCAATGTTTTTTTGTGTTTTAGTTTTCCCTAATTTTTTTTGATCCTGCTTGTTGTCAGTGAATAAAAAATATTAGATTAAAAAATCCCCGAGCTTGAAAACCGCCCGATAATTTTGATTTCTTGTTACATGTGACAGGACAACCATCATGTTTCCAAATAATGAAACTAAAAAGGGGGGGGAGATGTTTAGCTGGCTCCGTGGCATCAGGGGGTCCATAGGACTCTCGCCATATAAGGGGACACCCTACTGAAAATAGTAAAATGAATATTTGGGGGGGCCGGGCCAGGGATATCAAAATGCATAGTGGCTCAGGAGCTTCAACCGTTTTTGGATAGATAAATAGAAAAAATAGATAGATGATAATAGGGCAAAAGATGGACAGATTGATAGATATTTTTTGATATGGAAAAGAGAAAAAGATAGATACAAAAATAGATATGAGATCAATAGATAATAGACAATAATGAAAGATAGATATGAGATAGATAGATAGATAGATAGATATGAGATAGATAGATATGAGATAGATAGATAGATAGATAGATAGATAGACATAGATGGACAGATTGATTGATAGTTTAGATATGAGTTAGACAGACAGAGATAGATACATACATAAATAGATAGATATGAGATAGATAGATAGATAGATAGATATGAGGTAGATAGATAGATAAACATAGATGGACAGATTTATAGTTCAGTTATGAGATAGACAGACAGCTATAGATACATAAATAAATAGATAGATAGATAATATGGGATAGACAGACAGCTATAGATACATAAATAAATAAATAGATAGATAGATAATATGGGATAGACAGACAGCTATAGATACATAAATAAATAGATAGATAGATAATATGGGATAGACAGACAGCTATAGATACATAAATAGATAGATAGATATACATATATGGACAGATTGATAGATAGTTTAGATATGAGATAGAGAGATAGATAGATACATAAATAGATAGATATGAGATCAATAGACAGACAGAGAGATAGACAGACATAGGACATAGATGGACAGATTGATAGTTTAGATATGAGTTAGACAGAGATAGATACATATATAGATATGAGATTGATAGATCGATAGACATATATAGATACATAAATAAATAAATAGATAGATAGAAAGAAAGATATACATAGATGGACAGATTGATAGATAGTTTAGATATGAGATAAATAGATACATAAATAGATAGATATGAGATCAATAGATAGATAGATAGATAGATAGATAGACAGACATAGATGGACAGATTGATTGATAGTTTAGATATGTGTTAGACAGACAGAGATAGATACATAGATAGATATGAGATAGATAGATAGATAGATAGATAGATAGATAATATGGGATACATAGATAGACAGACAGACAGATATAGATAGATAGATTGAAAGATAGATAGATAGACAGACAGACAGGCAAATATACTCATTGGTTAGATATTGCAATGTCTATAGTATGACCCAGCCTCTCACTGCTGCATTTCATGTAATAATGATATGTGACCAGGCAGGAGACATGAGGTTAGTTATACACAGTGTTATGGAACGCCTCATTTTATGGCTGCAATCTTTTTTTGATTTCCACAAAAATAATTTCTATTTTATCTTATTTATCGCAACTGCTTGACGAAACATCCAGTGAGCTCTCCCCGCATAATAACAGCCCCCAGCAGCACAGGGGAGGCACTGGCGTGTCTTCAGTGTTGGTCTTGATTACACTATTTATACACCACATGTGTAACTACTTAATCTGCAAGTGGCTGACACACTTACTGGAATTGAGGAGACATGGACATGTGACTTCATTACAAAAACACGAGAGCGATGACATCAGAACCTCTCTGATCATTAAAAAACCAGCAAGATGTGTGCAGCTTTTACTGTACTCTGTTGTTACTTTACTTCCGTTCATGTGTAACAGATGTTGGGTGACAACCATCCTGATGTGCAGAGTATAAAACTATGTTGTTAAAGGGGGTGAACAGCTCCGAACAGTGATGTAAGTAGAGACACATGACCGCTGCAGCCAATCAGCACCTGCAGTGTGATGTCACCGTTCAGAAGACCAGAGAGATGCAGCGCTGGAACTGGGCAACGGAGGTAGGTGAGTATATGTTTTTTGTTTTTTTGTTCTTATAGAGCCTCAGGAGCTGGCATTTAGTTTTTCTTAAAAAGTGGACAAACCCTTTAATAGTTCTAGCTCCTCCCACCTGCCAGTTTTAAGGTCCGCCTGCACGCTGCGCCTTTCCAGTTGGATTTTCTAAACGGTCAAAAATCGACTGTAAACCATCCCCATAGACCTCAATTGAAAATCCGAGTTGTAGTCCACACAACTCGGATTTTCAATAGGACAGATTTCCAAACCACCATTTTTATTAAAATCTTGGAACATGTTCATTCTTTCCACAGTATTTTAGGTAAAAAAAACACGTCCCAAAAATTTGTATGTCGGATCCGTGTCCAAACCCCATAGAGATTAATGGGACTTCTGACTGTAAATCCGTTAGAAAAATCTGATCTAAAATCCACATTAAAAACTGTGTCAAAATACTCGTCGGACAACGCGGTTTTAGGATTCAGAATGTGACGAGTATTTTGACAGGTGTTGTATGGATGCAGCATTAGTCTTCCTTTCATGAACCAGGAGGCAGGGCCGCCATCAGAAATTTTGGGGCCCCATACAGCTGGAGTGTCTGGGCCCCCCCTGAGTGCCAGCCTATAGTGAGATGTAAGGAGGCCTGCCTGCAGAGGGCCCCCTTATTTCACCGGGCCCCATACAGGAGTACCCCCTGTACTGCCTTTACGGCGGCCCTGCCAGGAGGCTCAGGATGAAATGAGTTATAGGTTTCTTGCATATAGAGCATGGAAATGGGGGAGGACAAAGAATAAAGCGACTCTTTTTGGTGGGTCAAAGGTCACGTCTCTGTTGAAGGGTTAGTCCTGTATTTGCATAAAGTTCTAATGGCAAATGAGGTGAAGTGCAAAGATATAAATGGCTGAGGGACTGGACAGGTGTGCAGTGAAATCCGACAAATCCACCTGCAGACAGGTAATCTGACCCGAAATGGATAGATGGTTTCCAGGCAGACACATTGTTACTGTGGATCATCACAGGGTTAAAGGGGTGTTTCCATAATAGACTTCATGTTATATCTATAGGAAATACCATCAAAGTCTGATGGGTGCAGGTACCACCCTTGGGGTCTGTACTTACCTTGCGAACAGGCCCCTAAAAGTTACAGTTCAGAATGATGAGTTCATCGTGCTTGTACACGACTCTCCTTCTGCTCTATGGGAATTCCCAGTACAGGGGAGTAGTTTGTTCAACTGTATTCTGAACTCCCATAGAACAGAATGGAGAGCTGTAATTTTTGGGGTCCCGTTCCCAAAAAAGGTGCAGGTCCCAGAGGTGGGACCCACACTTATCAGACTTGGATGGCATATTCTAGTGATATTTCATCAAAGTCTATGGTGTGAAGGGGTCCACTGAGGTGCAGGAACATAGCTATGGGGCCCAGAGGTTGAGGGGGTCCACTCAGGTGCAGGGAAATAGCTATCGGCCCAGAGGGTGAGGGGGTCAACTCAGGTGCAGGGACATAGCTAGCCGATGGGGCCCAGAGGGTGAGGGGGTCAACTCAGGTGCAGGGACATAGCACAGGGCCCTGAGGGGGAGGGGGGCAAGGGAGGTGCAGGACATAGCTTGGCCCGAGGATGAGGGGTCCATCGGGTGAGGAACATAGCTAGGGGCCAGAGGGGAGGGGTCAACTGAGGTGCAGGGAAATAGCTATGGGCCCAGAGGGTGAGGGGGTCAACTGAGGTGCAGGGAAATAGCTATGGGCCCAGAGGGTGAGAGGATGTACTCAGGTGCAGGGCCATAGCTATGGGGCCTAGAGCGTGAGGGACTCCACTCAGGTGAAGGGACATAGCTATGGGGCCTAGAGCGTGAGTGTCTCCACTCAGGTGCAGGAACATAGCTATGGGGCCTAGAGCGTGAGGGGCTCCACTCAGGGGCAGGAACATAGCTATGGGGCCTAGAGGGTGAGGGGCTCCACTCAGGTGCAGGGACATAGCAATGGGCCCTAGAGGGTGAGGGGGTCAACTGAGGTGCAGGGACATAGTTGTGGGGCTCAGAGGATGAGGGGGTCCACTGAGGTGCAGGGACATAGATTTGGGGCACAGAGGGTGAGGGGATCCACTGAGGCGCAGGGACATAGCTGTGGGGCGGAGAGGGTGAGGGGGTCAACTGAGGTGCAGGGACATAGGTGTGGGGCTCAGAGGATGAGGGGGTCCACTGAGGCACAGGGACATAGTTGTGGGGCTCAGAGGATGAGGGGGTCCACTGAGGCACAGGGACATAGTTGTGGGGCCCAGAGGGTGAGGGGGTCAACTGAGGTGCAGGGAAATAGCTATGGGCCCAGAGGGTGAGGGGGTCAACTGAGGTGCAGGGAAATAGCTATGGGCCCAGAGGGTGAGGGATGTACTCGGGTTTGCAGGGAATAGCTTTGGGGCCCAGAGGTCGAGGTGATCCACTCAGGTGCAGGGACATAGCTATGGGGCCCAGAGGACGAGGAGATGCACTCAGGTGCAGGAACATAGCTATGGGCCCCAGAGGCCGAGGAGATGCACTCAGGTGCAGGAACATAGCTATGTGGCCCAGAGAGTGAGGGGTCCACTGAGGTGCAGGGACATAGCACTGGGCCCTAGAGGGTGAGGGGGTCCACTGAGGCGCAGGGACATCGGTGTGGGGCTCAGAGGCTGATGGGGTCCACTGAGGCGCAGGGACAGAGGTGTGGGGCTCAGAGGAGGATGGGGTGCACTCAGGTGCAGGGACATAACAACCCTATGGAGGGAATAACAAGTCGGTGGTTTTTTGCTATCTAGTACTACTATGTGGGTTCCTTTTGCTATGCAGCCCTATGAAATACTATAAATTTTATATGAACAGAGGATTTAAACCAATATATCACTGCAAATAATAATCCCTGTTAAAACATTAACTTTTACTAAATTATTTTAAAAATATTAAAAATCTAAACCCCTATATATTTCCAAATGCATCCCTAGATGATACAGCATACTGTGAACTATCGTCAGTGGAGTAATCGCCCCGATAAAGAGCGGCTCCGCTTTAATGACAGACAATATCACTACTGCGTGTATAGACACCTTTAAATCCCAGCTATCCCGCGCGTTTCCCCATTAAAATATTAGGGTTCATCAGGGGATTAAAAAATTTTTTCTCACTGTGGAAAAAGAATACGCTATATACAACGCATATCTACAAAACTTTTTACTTCCCTTTTAGGTGAGATAAGTGGACTGATACTTAGCTTAAGTGCTGCCAGGTATAAAGACGATAATTCCCGCAGCTCTTCTAGTACGCTGGCACCCAAGATAAGAGGGATACCCTATGATAGTTAGTTACGCCCTACAAGGATCTGTAGCATTTCTCATCCTAAAGCTCAGGTTGCATGAATAGAATGTCAATTGCAGTGCAGACTGACACTCCAGAAGAAGAGCTGTGCAGGGGGAATGTGGGTGACTCGGATGTGTGTCATGGTCAGCACCACCCATTAGTAGTATAAACAGCTGGAGCTAGAAATAGACGAAGCAAGGAATCCGCTATTAATCAAATATTTAGTTTTATTGATTTTTGCTACAACTGAACATCGTTGTGATTGAAGATGAAAATCACCATTTGTTATATAAAGATAGTAATGTGGTAATGTGCCACTACAGACACTGGATGTGAACTGTGAACTGGTTTCATACCTGGGTATATATAGTATACCCAGTGCTGTGTGTGCACAGTATACCCAGTTCTGTGTACATATAGTACACCCAGGGCTGTGTGTTCACAGTATACCCAGTTCTGTGTACATATAGTACACCCAGGGCTGTGTGTTCACAGTATACCCAGTTCTGTGTATGTATAGTATACCCAAGGCTGTATGATCATAGTATACTCGGTGCTGCGTACACACACACACACATATATATATATATATATATATATATATACACTCTGGGCTGTGTACATATAGTATATCCAGTGCTGTGTACATACAGTATAGTCAGGGCTGTGTACATATACCCGCTGTTGTGTACATATAGTATGCTCAGGGCTGTGCACATACAGTATACCCGGTGCTGTGTACATATAGTATATCCAAGGATGTGTACATACAGTATACCTGATGCTTTGTACATATAGTATACTTAGGGCTATATACATGCAATATACCAAGTGCTGTGTACATATAGTATACGTGATGCTGTGTACATATAGTATATCCAGGGATGTGTACATACAGCATACCCGGTGCTGTGTACATGTAGTTTACTGAGGACTGTGTACATATACTATATTCAGGGTTGGGTACATATAGTATACCTGGTGCTGTATACATATACAGTATATATACATGTACACACATGTATATATACTGTATACACATACAGTATACCCGGTGCTGTGTACATATAATATACCCGGTGCTGTGTACATAGACCCAGGGCTGTACATCTGCACTGTGTACATACAGTATACCTGGTGTTGTGTACAAACAGTATACCGGGTGCTGTGTACATATAGTATATCCGGTGCTGTGTACATATAATATACCTGGTGCTGTGTACATATACTAAGGGCTGTACATCTGCACTGTGTACATATAGTATACCAAGTGCTGTGTACATACAGTATACCCAGTGCTGTGTACATACAGTATACCCGATGCTGTGTACATATTGTAATTCTTTGCTGTGAAATCCAGTGCTTTTTTAATACGTTCCCCTTGCTTTTTAATTCCCGGTGTATGTACATACTTTCCCCGGTTTTTTACAATAGTTTATGGGGCTGTTACTCAGTATCCTGTGCTGTTCCCCTATCCCCTACTGTGTACAAAAAATTACCAATCTGTGTACATAAGTTTACGTGATGCTGTGACATAATATATCCGGGATGTGTAAAACCCAATACCTGCTGTTACTTTTTTTTACGGGACGGGTTACTAAGAAACCCCATGCTGTGTGCATAACATATCAAGGTGTGTACAAAATTACCTGGGTGTACATATAGTATATCAGTGCGTGTGCATATATTACCGGGCTGTGTACATACTATACCTGGTTTGTGTACAAACAATACCTGCTGTGTCTTTAGTTTACTCAGGGCTGTGTACATAATATACCCATTTTGGTGCAATAAACCCCATGCGGGGCAAAAGAAACCCCGGGGGCTGTGTACATATAGTATACTCAGGGCTGTGTACATATACTCATGGCTGCCATCTTTCTGTGACATATATAACTCAGGGCTGTGTACATACAGTATACCCAGTGCTGTGCACATATACCTCGGGCTGTGTACATACACTATACCCGGTGCTGTATACATATGGTATTCCCAGGGCTGTGTACATACAGTATCCCCGGTGCTGTGTACATATAGTATAGTAAGGGCTGTGTTCATATACCCAGTGCTGTGTACATATAGTATAGTCAGGGCTGTGTACATACAGTCTATCCGGTGCTGTGTACATATAGTATGGTCATAGGTGTGTACATACAGTATACCCGGTGCTGTGTACATATACCCAGTGCTGTGTACATTTAGTATAGTCAAGGCTACATACAGTATATCCGGTGCTGTGTACATATTGTATACCCGGTGCTGTATACATATACCCAGGGCTGTGTACATATAGTATACTCGGTGCTGTGTACATACAGTGTACCCAGTGCTGTGTACATATACCCAGGGCAGTCTACATACAGTATACCTGGTGCTGTGTACATATACCCGGTGCTGTGTACATATAGCATACTCGGTGCTATGTACATACACTATACCCAGTTCTGTGTACATATACCCAGGGCTGTGTACATACAGTTTACCCGGTGCTGGGTACACATACTTGTTGCTATGTACATACACTATAAATGGTGCTGTGTACATATAGTATACGCGGTACTGTGTACACATACCCGTTGCTGTGTACATATAATATACCTGATGCTGTGTATGCACAGTATACCTGGTGCTGTGTGCATACAGTATATACGGTTCTGTGTACATATACCCGGTGCTGTGTACATACAGTATACCCAGGGTTGTACATACAGTATACCATGAGCTGTGTACATATACCCAGTGCTGTGTACATAAAGTATACCCGGGGCTGTGTACATATACCCAGTGCTGTGTACATATACTATACCCGGTGCTGTATACATACAATATACCCAGCGCTGTGTACATATAGTATACCCGGTGCTGTGTACATATACCATATGCTGTGTACATATAATATACCAGATGCTATGTACATATAGTATACCCGGTGCTGTGTACTTATAGCAGGTGCTGTGTACATACAGTATACTCGGTGCTTTGTACATACAGTATACTTGGTGCTGTGAACATACAGTGTACCCAGTGCTGTGTACATACAGTGTACCCATTGCTGTGTACATACAGTTTAACCGGTGCTGTGTACATATACCAAGTGCTGTGTACATACAGTATACCCGGTGCTGTGTACATAAAGTATATCCAGTGCTGTGACTTTAAAGTTAGTCAGTGCTGTTACATATAGAATAGTCAGTGCTGGGTACATACAGTATATCCGGTGCTGTGTACATATACCCAGAGCTGTGTACATACAGTATACCTGGTGCTGTGTGCATACAGTATACCCAGTGTTGTGTACATATACCCAGGGCTGTGTACATACAGTATACCCTGTGCTGTGTACATACAGTATACCCAATGCTGTGTACATAAAGTATAGTCAGTGCTGTGTACATATAGAATAGTCAGGGCTGTGTACATACAGTATGTCCGGTGCTGTGTACATATTGTATACCCGGGTTCTGTGTACTATAGTTACCCGGTGCGTGTACTTTAACCCGAGCTGTGTACATACAGTATACCTGGTGCTGTGTGCATACAGTATACCCAGTGTTGTGTACATATGCCCAGGGATGTGTACATACAGTATACTCGGTGCTGTGTATATACAGTGTAACCGGTGCTGTGTACATATACCCGGTGCTGTATACATACAGTATATCTGGTGCTGTATACATATATATACAGTATACCTGCTGCTGTGTGCATACAGTATACCCAGTGTTGTGTACATATGCCCAGGGCTGTACATATAGTATACTCGGTGCTGTGTACATACAGTATACCTGGTGCTGTGTACATATACCTGGTGCTATATACATACACTATACTCGATGCTGTGTACATATAGTATACCTGATGCTGTGTATATACAGTATACCTGGTGCTGTGTGCATACAGTATATAAGGTGCTGTGTACATATACCCAGGGCTGTACATACAGTATACTGGAGGCTGTGTACATATACCCAGTGCTGTGTACATACAGTGTACCCAGTGCTGTGTACATACGGTATACCCGGTGCTGTGTACATATAGTATACCCTGTGCTGTGTACATAAACCCATTGCTGTGTACATACAGTATACTCAGGCTGTGTACATACACTGTACCCGGTGCTGTGTACATATAGTCAGTGCTGTGTACATATACCAAGTGCTGTGTCCATACAGTGTACCCGGTGCTGTGTACATATAGTCAGTGCTGTGTACATATACCAAGTGCTGTGTACATACAGTATACCCAACGCTGTGTACACATACCCGGTGCTGTGTACATACAGTATATACGGTGTTGTGTACATATACCCAGTGCTGTGTACATACAGTATACCCGGTGCTGTGCATATATAGCCCGGGCTGTGTGCATACAGTATACACGGTGCTGTGTACATACACCCAGGGCTGTACATCTGCACTGTGTACATATAATATACCAGGTGCTGTACATATACCCAGTGCTGTACATACAGTATACTGAGGGCTGTACATACACTATACTCAGGCTGTGTACATACACCCAGGGCTCTACATTTGCACTGTGTACATACAGTATACCCGGTGCTTACATATATAGCCCGGGCTGTATACATACACTATACTCAGGCTGTGTGCATACAGTATACACGGTGCTGTGTGCATACACCCAGGGCTGTACATCTGCACTGTGTACATATAGTATTCTCAGGGCTGTACATACACTATACTCAGGCTGTGTGCATATAGTATTCTCAGGGCTGTGCACATACACCCAGGGCTGTACATCTGCACTGTGTACATATAGTATACTCAGGGCGGTGTACATACAGTATACTCAGGCTGTGTGCAATATAGTATACACGGTGCTGTGCACATACACCCAGGGCTGTACATCTGCACTGTGTACATACACTATACTCAGGCTGTGCACATATAGTATTCTCAGGGCTGTGTATATACAGTATACCCGGTGCTGTGTACATATAGTATTCTCAGGGTTGTGCACATACAGTATACCCGGTGCTGTGTGCATATAGTATTCTCAGGGCTGTACATACACTATACTCAGGGCTGTGCACATACACCCAGGGCTGTACATCTGCACTGTGTACATACAGTATGCTCAGGGCTGTACATATAGTATACTCAGGCTGTGTGCATATAGTATTCTCAGGGCTGTACATACACTATACTCAGGCTGTTTGCATTTAGTATACTCGGTGCTGTGCACATACAGCCTGGGCTGTACATCTGCACTGTGTACATATAGTATTCTCAGGGCTATTCATACACTATACTCAGGGCTGTGCACATACAGTATACCCGGTGCTGTGTATATATAGTATACACGGTGCTGTGCACATATAGTATTCTCAGGGCTGTACATATACTATACTCAGGGCTGTGCACATACACCCAGGGCTGTACATCTGCACTTCGCACATATAGTATTCTCAGGGCTGTGTATATATAGTATACACGGTGCTGTGCACATACACCCAGGGCTGTACATCTCCCCTGCGAAATATAGTATACTCAGGGCTGTGTATATTTGTATACCGGCGGGCCGGATGGGAAAAAAAACAGCCCTGGCACTAAGCCCCCGAGCCCACTACAAATCCGCTAAAAAATGTCCCTTGTTCCCCCACCTCGCCACTTTTAAAAAATAATTTCACTTAAAGTGTTTCACACGGAGGTTTTTGGTGCTTTTTTGGATGGGTTTTCGGTGCGGTTTGTGCAAAAAGGGAGAGCAGTTAATGCTGAACATTTCTCCACAAAAAAACATAAAAAATGCACCAAAACCGTCTGTGTGAGAGCCCCACACACGCAAAGGAAAACAGTGGTGCAGAGAAACCCCTCGTCAAGAATCAGTGGCATGCTTTAATAAGGGAAAACCCCACATGACACTACATAAGCCCAGTAACCTAAAACCCCCACCAATAATCCCAGTAGTCGGCACCAGCACATAAACACAGCACTGATTCAACACGACATAAATTTCCCCCTGACAGCAGAGCCACAGAGACTCATTCAGATGGGATTTTTTTTCTCCTTTTCTTCTCCTTTGGCACAAACCTCCATGAGTCTTCTTGATAAAGTCGTTCCCTTCCTTTTCTCTTCTGTTCGGTACAGCATGCATTGTTTCTTCTAGTGGTCCCATGCCCTGTAGAAATTTTCAACAAATAATCTTAGATCCCCCCTTTTTCAGACTTTCCTATCAATTCCCCAAAAAAGCTTGTTGGGCCCTAAAAATGAAAATTTAAAAAATGTCGTAAGTGGGATGTAAATAGTAGACCCCCATTGGCAGGGAGGGCCAGATGTAGGCAGGAGGGCCAGTAAGGCAGGAGGGCCGTATGAGGCAGGGGAGGGACAGTTTAAGGTAGGGAGGGACGTATAAGGCAGGGCCCGTATCAGGCAGACAGGGCCAGTTACAGGCGACAGAGCCACTTATAGGCGAAGGGGCTTTTTTAGGAGCAAAAACAGTGTATGGGCCAGGGCAGTGTTAGGTTGGCAGGGTATTTTTTAGGGCCAGGGGAGTGTATAGGTAGGCAGTTATTTTAGGCAGCCCGGGGGGGATATGGAGCCAGGGGGGAATATATAGCCCGGAGGGTATAGGGAGCCGGGCGGGATCTATAGCCAGGCGGGCATAGGGACAGGGGAGGGCATCAATAGCCAGGGCAGGGTAGGTTGCCGGGAGGGCTCATATAGAGGGCAGGGTATAGGTAGCCAGGGCGGGATCATTAGCCAGGGCAGGGTATAGGTAGCCAGGGCGGGCACATATCCCGGGAGGGGATAGGTTCAGGGCAGGGCATCATATGCCCCGGGGAGGGCATAGGTAGCCCGGGGAGGGATATATAGCAGGGCAGGGATAGGTAGCCCGGGGGAATCTTTAGCCAGGGCAGGGCATAGGTAGCCCGGGGCAGGGCTTTTTGCCCGGGGGAGGGTATAGGTACCAGGGGGGGCTAAAATAGCGGGAGGCATAGGGCCCGGGCAGGGCATATTAGCCAGGGCAGGGCATAGGTAGCAGGGAGGGGGGTCATTAGAGGCAGGGATAGGTAGCCAGGGCAGGTTTATTAGCCAAGGCAGGGTTGGAAACCAGGGGGCATCAGTAGCCAGGGCAGGGAACAGTGCCCGGGCGGGAATCAGTAGCCAGGGCAGGGGGATCAGTAAAACCAGGGCAAGGTTTTTCGTAGCCGGGCAGGGGTATCAGTAGCCAGGGGAGGGTATCAGTAGCCCGGGCGGGCATATATAGCCCGACAGTGTTAGGTACCGGCGGGTATCGGTAGCCCGGCAGGGTATCAGTAGCCCGGGGAGGGCACATATTTGCCGGGCAGGGGATCGGTGCAAGGAGGGTTTAGGTAGCAGGGGGTATCAGTAGCCCCGGGCGGGATCATATAGCCCGGGGGGTTAGGGAGCGGGGAGGGCAAAATTTGCCAGGGAGGGTTTAGGTAGCCAGGGCAGGGCATCATATAGCCAGGCAGGGTATAGGTAGCCAGGGCAGGGGCAGTATAGGCAGCTAGGGCAGGGGCAGTATATAGCCCGGGAGGGGCAGAAAGTGTTTAAAAAAATAAAAACGTAATATCCACCGGACACCTGCTGTCCCCTCCTCTTTACTTGGAGCCGGGGGCCGCTCCTGCAGATGGGGCCCCGGGGAGGCGCGCGATGACGTCATTACATCGCGCGCCCCCCGCGGCCCCCCTGGGGGGGTAAACAGAGGGATCAGTAGATCCAGATGTTCAGCCTCGGTCGTGCTTGCGGGGCCGTTGGGGCGGCCGTGAGGGGCTGCATGGCTGGGTCGGTGACCGGCCATGCGGTGTGGCGGGGGGGGGGGGGCCTGGGGCCCCCCTGCACGGGGGTTCCGGCGTGATGCGACCTTTGGGGCCCCCTTAGCGCGCCCGACCCGGGACTGGGGCCCCCCGGGGGGGGGGAAAAGTCCTCCTCGGGGGCATCCGGGGCCCCGCGGCCCGGGACCCTAGCGGCCCGCCCGGGCAAATGCCCCGGGTTTGCCCTATGGTCAGTCCGGGCCTGATACACGGTGCTGTGCACATATAGTATTCTCAGGGCTGTGTATATATAGTATACACGGTGCTGTGCACATATAGTATTCTCAGGGCTGTGTATATATAGTATACACGGTGCTTGCCCAAAA